>VZRV01003663.1:599362-691349 GCA_013398115.1 Falcunculus frontatus
CTGAGCGCCCGGGCACGGGTACGGGCCGCAGCGAGCGGCACCCACAGGGTCCGGGGGGCTAAATGCGAAATGTCGGCTGTAAACTTGAGGCGCACAATGAGACCCGACTCCTCACACCGATCGCCACGGGCCGGAGGGAAACGCGGTCGTGCTGTAAAGGGAAACGGAGGGGCTGATACTCGCAGTGTTGGTGTTCTTTCCCTGCTTAATTTATCAAGCTGCTGCAAAATAGATTAATAATACGAGTAATAAGGGTTGAAATTAGATTGTCATAAATGAAAACTGTAGGGAGGTTTTTGTTTGTAATAATTATTTCCAGCTGAAGGCTGAGTTTCTGCGTTCATTTCTGGACTCGGGTCTGGACTGTCCTGCAGCGAAGGTGCATCCTGAAATGTCTTGGCTTAGATCTCAGTCCTGGGTTTGTGCTGAATGCTTTTGTGAGAAGAAACAACTGTACAATGTGTTGCTACAATAAAAATTCGAAGGGATTTGTTATACAATGACCGTGTCATCGATGTGAGTGAAAATCATATGGAAACGTAGAGTGCTATAAAAAGAATAAAAAATTTAAAAGTGAAGGGAGGTGCAGGAGCCACTGGAATTGTTAACTTCAGTCGTGTTCCGGAGAAAGCCCATCGGAAGGGTTAACCGGAGGGGCTGAGGGAGAGCAGCCACCTGGGACCCCACACCCAATTGGCAGTCTTTTGTAATATATAATTTGCCTAAAATTGCGCGCTGAGCACAAGCTTTTGTTTTCTAATTGATTTACGGTTTGAGCCACTTTTACCTCATCCCCTACTGTCCTGCACACAGTGCCAGCAAGTACATTACAGTGAGAAATGATAAATTACCACGCACTTGTGATGCTAATGCATCAAGAGTAAAAAACTGCATACTACATGGAGCTTCATGCATTAAGAGCGTCGCAAAGATAGAGCTATGCAAAAAATCATTTGTATCTTCTGAAATAACCGTTTGATCGTTTGCTTCAATTCGTCTCAGAGACCTGATTGAACCTGAAGGTTAAAATTTATGCTACTATGGCTTTCCATTTGTGAATTGGAACAAAGTTCTAAGGAAAATGTGTGAATGTGGGTTTAAAGCTACCTGTATTTTCAAGACTTTAAATAAGTTAATTAGTCAGAAAAATAACTGGTATCAGAGCTTCTTAAAGCCTTTAGAAATTAAATGTTTTCTTGTTAATGAGAACTGCAGTATGCATTCTCAAATGACACGGCTCCACTTTTGGATAGGAGAGTGTGTATATGGGTTAACGTAGATACTGTCTAATCAGTGTTTGTCACCAAAGCTGTTTAGATATTTTAATCTGTTTTTGTTTCAGAGGTGTAGTGCAACTTTACTGAATAACACTGTTACAGGTATCAAGGAAGGATTGAAAATCTTGTCTAATATTTCTTGCATTTGCGAAATATCTTACTGATATCCCAGAGGAGAGGAAAATGTGGAAGTTGATGAAAGCTAATGTATGCTTATTGTCTGATTTCTTTTCCCCACTGTGCATTGGGGGCTGGATTGTGTTTTACCTTCACATACTCAGTCCACCTTAAATTTTTTTTATTTTTGCACAATGTCTGTGGGTTCCAGTCTTGAAATATGAAGAAACAGATTTATGGCGGCTGCTGGGCACAACAAATTAAGTTGACAGTGATGTATGAGAGCATAATAGCATGATGATCCCTCTGTAGCGCGGCTGGACGCCTCCTGCTTCATTTGGCTCTTGTTAGGATCTGTTAGGCGGCTAAATAATGAAATTCTGCTGACTGATTTCTGATTTCTCTTTTCTTCCTCTTTTCACCTTTTTATGCAACTTACATTTTGCAGACCCATCCTAATGCCAGCAAACTGCCCTTAAAGGATTCTTTCACTTATGACGACTACAGGTTGGTCTGTCTTTTAATTTTTTTTTTCTTTGTTTCTTTTCTTTTTTTACTATGGTAAACTATGGGGCCCTGGAATTCTTCATTGGTGGGAAAGCCTTATTGTTACTGAAATGTTAATTGTAGGATTTGTTACTAAGACACTTTCTTAATGAAGAAGAAAGTGAAATAAATATGCAGATTTTAATTGTTACAAAGGAATAGTCATTCATTATAAGCAGTTAGTTTAGCCAACTGGCACACATAGTCAGATTGCTAAGATAATTCCTTGTTTCTTAAGAAAATAATTCAGTTGGTGTGGCAGGAGTTTTAGGATTTGGGGGATTTTTTTTTTTATTTATTTTTTTTTCATAAAAGGCTCTACCAGCACATACTAGTAAAAGTTAATATCTAGAGCTGCTGCTGAACAGGAGAGCTGGAGAACGGAAGTTGTACCCATGAAGCATGAGTGTCACTTGGAGGTGCTATAAGGGGTGACAGAATTAAGATTAAAAGAATAACAATTAAGATAATGAGAACTTTAATTCTGTTACATGATTAAAATAGCACGAATAAAGGCATTCATGAGGGATTTTTTAGCCTAGTTGTACTTGTGGGTAAGTCTACGAAAGTGGGATTTCCAAAGCACGCCTCCTTCATTTAAAGGGTCACTGAGGAGCACGCCAACTTACATGTGAAGTGGTCTAAAATTTTAAAGATAAATTACAACAGTTAACAAGAAGCATATTGTTACTCTGTTTCAAGCAGTGTTTGTATATCAGAATTATCCACAATTTAACTTTTTTTTAGAAATTAGGTAGATTTCAGTTTGCCACTGTCTTTGTTAGCAGTCTAGTCCTTCTGAAGAAATCCTTCAGAAAGTCTAATTCTGTATGCTAAATGCATGTTAATAGTAGAGTCTGTGGGAATTCAAATTATTTTGACCTTCTCCTGGTGGCATCATTTTTTCCCCTCAGAAAACCTCACAACACATATATGTATTAAGGCCAGAATATAGTGAAACTAAGATTCTTTTTTCCACTGGTGTTTAATATTAATTTTTGTCTGGTATAAAATAAAAAATGAAATTCTAGAAAATACTGAAATTCTAAACTTTTCTAAAGATTTTTATGTTTGAATAAAAATAAAAGCTTGCATTTAATTTACTTATCCTGACTTCGAAGGGTTTTGAATGATGTTCATGTGCAAAAGAACTACGTTATACTCTCTTCATGGTTTTTACCAGGATATCTGTTTGGAATATTGTGGTGGTTTTTTCCCCTCTCTGTTCTATAAAGCAGAAAATTTAGCAATACTGACCTAAGCCAAAAGCTTGCAAATTGAAGAGAAACACTTACCAAAAGATCATGCATGTATCAGGTGGTTTCACTGGTTTCCAGTTCATGCAGGACATAAGCTTTTTAGAGAGTGAGGGGGAAAATATGTCCTGGGTCTTACAAGAGTTTGCACGTAGATGAGAGCTCCTGCTGCCCTGCAGGGTGACCTGCAGGAGCAGGTGACCCTGGGTTTGGAATGTGAGGTGTGAGATATGGGGAAGGGCTGGGGAAGTGGAAGCTGACAAAGGGAGTGGATCCTGCCTGAGGAACGGAGCCAATGGACGGCGTGAAGATTCTCCTGCAAAGAGAGGGGGAATTGCAGTCCTGGTTTGGGATTTGTTGTGTGTATGTCCTGGAAACCTGGGAACTGCTGCTTCTCCTGCAAGTGGTATTGCCTTCTACTGTTTCTATAGTCAGTGTGATCTTTAAGGAAACTACGTCTGGAAACTCCCGGTCTAAATGATTGCTTCAGATGGGACTGTGGCCAATCATATTTTAATGCTTTGAACATTGACCATCTCATGTTTTTAACTTTTGCAGATGGGCAGTTTCCTCTGTTATGACACGGCAGAACCAGATTCCAACAGAAGATGGTTCCAGAGTTACACTGGCTCTAATACCTTTGTGGGACATGTGTAATCATACTAATGGACTGGTAAGGATTTCTTCAGTGTTGCTGAAAGACTTTAGGGCTTAAGTATTATGCCTTTCAACTACTGTAGAACAGTTTAGTAACATTTTCCGTTATGCATCTTAACACAGGTATGTTATCTTCCCAAGAGACCCTAAAAAACTAATATCTGAAAGAAAGGTTTGTCAGTTTCTCAAATATCTTATGATAGCTTTTCAGGGAGAGCTTTCTTCATCTAGAGAACACTTTACAAGTGATTGGATACTTGTGTAAAGTTATGTCTTATGTGCATATAATGTACTTTTAAAAGTTTTCATTTACATGAAATGTTTTGTCCAGACAAGTCTGAATAGTCTCCTGACATGGAGCTTTGTTTCTCGTGGGCTGAAAAAGATGCACAGTACTGGACAGATTTGTTCTGAGAACAGAAAATAGGCACTGATGGAGGTTGCCTCTTGTAGCTACCACTAGGGAAAGTGGTTAGAGATTTGCAACTAAGAAATACTGCCTGCTCTTCTAACCGTGCCCAAAGAGCCTTGTTATAGAGACAGCAACAAGAAGAACAAAGCCTAGTTCAACAAAAACAGTACATCTGTTACTACATCAAAGAAACAAAATGCAAAAATACTACTTTAGGGCATATTAAACATTTAAAAGGTGACATATGTATATAGAAAGTCAGACCTGCTGACATTTTGGCTTGCGTGCTCTAGTTCAAGGGATGATTTCTGATTTCATTAACAGACTAGTTAATGCTGAGGTGAGGAAATGGAAACCCAGAGAGGCTGGTTTATCAATGTTACTTAGTCATCCTCATGTATGCTTCAAAAGTCATACCCCCTACTTGTGTTTCCAGTAGATAATATTATTTATTGTAAGCACTGGATATGACCATACTATTCAAGTGACCTGGTTCTTTTGTGAGCAGGCTGACCTGAGTGTTAGGATAGCAGTATGTGTTAGTGCTGTTGGTATAAAAATAGTCTGTTTTAAATGAACAAACTGTAAAGCAAGTTGTTTTTCACTTGACATTTAGCTAATTTAGTGTTACTATGACTGTATCAATTAGAGCACGGTAGGCTAGGCTATGAAGTTGCAAGTGTTTGGGGTATATTATTTATTTATTTTTCCTTATTTCAAGGTGATTGCATGTTGTTCTTTAACAGTGATTCTTGCCTTTGCCTATTTGTTATGCAATGTCACAGCTTTGATTTAGCAATAAAGTTCATATGAGAGTCTTCAGTATAAAGAAAATTGCTTAAAATTCAGAAATGTGTATTTTTGTAATATAAGTCGTAGCTGCAAGCATCAGTACTTCCTGTACCCTTTTCCTGCTGGGCATCTCTTTCAGATGCTTTTGCAGAGACTTGTCTGTATTCATTAGACAACTCTTAATGAATGCCTTCAAAGTTGGGATTAGAGTAAAGAGAAAGAGAATCAAGGTTCTGTGAGGGAAAATTTAAGCAGCGTATATTAAAAGAGCAGCTATTTATGTTGTTTTACTCATTCAAACTTCTATTTAAATTGATAAAGTAATTTTTGTTTTTATTATACTGTTTAACAATGGGTTTGATATGGAGCCAGCCTCTGGAACCAAACCTCCTAATGCAGTAGTATATCAGGATTGGAAACACTTTTTTGTGCTGAAGTGTATCCTAGAGGGCAAAGGCGGTTGTGCTGAACTTAAATATTTTGTATATATATAAAGATTTCAGTCATTTCTTTCATATTTCTATGGAAAATAATTTACATAGATATAAATTCAGGAAGGCTAGAAAACTGTAATATTGGTAATAGGCTAAGAAAAGCTACTAAAGCTGTTTCTGTTGTGTGCTAGTTGCCTTGTACTATTAGAAATGGGCGGGGGGGGTGACTGCTAGGATAACTGTAAGCTGCCTGTATTATAGTTTGTATTATTGTAGAGTGAAATCAGGGTGGGCTCTGCTCTAATCATAGCACAATCCCTTTAAAATACGTGAAGGGAATTGTTATTCATTGCAGGAAAGTAAGAAACAAAAGATGGCATTGAATGCACCCGTCTAGTTTATTCCAAATGTAGTGCTGGAATACTTCTCAAGTCAATCAGCTACCATATATATCCCTGTTCTTGCTTTATTCCACAGGACCCCTTTCCACAAGCTGGATAATAAAACGCTCTTTGGATTTTAACCAGAGCGAGGTCCATCTAGCTTTTTCTTGCTTCTGACACTATTAATTAGATCAACCTGCCTCTAAGAACTATTTCAAAATGGTTGTCTTCATGCATTTCTCATTGTTATTCTTTAGTGGGGTTGTATTTTGACAGTCAGAGGTTGATTACCAGTTCTGACAGAGCTTTGAATAAGCTACATTCTCCCTGTTGGGCTGGGTCCATCCTTAATCACTGACCAAGCAGACTATTGCATGCTTTATACACAACTTGAAATTCATGTATCAGTCTGCTTCAGAAATAAAACTGAAGGGATGCAATTTGTCAGCTATCATGTGGGAAGAGAAGTAAACACCCTGTTAATTCTCTTACGTGACTGCTATTAAAAGAAAGAGGAAATAGGAGTCTAGCACTCCATTATGCTTTATAGAAAAGTCTTTCAGAAGTGCTGCTGGGTTTTGTGTGTTGTTTTGGGCTTTTTTTTAAAGCAAAAATAAAAATTTAAAAGAAGGATCAGTACTCTAGTGAGGCATGCTTAAACTGACAGAATCCTCCCTTTAAAATACTGGAATTTCCCCAGTCTGTGAAAGCCTCCTGTTCCACCAGCATATCAAGGGATTGGAGTGAACTTTTCACATTCAGAACTATTTCATTGAGTTTACACACTAAGAAAATTTCAGGACAGGTTAAGAGTTCCTTTTTTTGGATGAAAGGTACAGTTTTTCAGATGACTGTATTTGAACTAGGGAGGTAGATTTGTCATCCTCTAGCATTTGTAACCTGCAGTTCAGGGTAGGATAACTTTCTAAACCAAAGATCTTAATTAAAATTGTGTAGTCCAAATTAGAGAATGCACAGGAATATCTGTGTTCAAGTACTGCAGTCTGTGTTTCTCAGCAGGCTGTATTGCATGACTCTTGTGTTCTTCACTGATCTCCCCATGCCACAAACCCGTTAATAGACCTGCAGTGGTGGCATCCGCACAAGGAGGTTTCTGCAAGTGTCTGCAGGGCCAGGCTGCCTGTTCTTGGGCTGACATTTTGGATTTACTCCATTTAAAAGCACTGTTTAGGCTGACAAATGCACATTTAATGATGCAAGCAGTGCAAAACTATTAATGTATTAGCTGTCAGCCAAGCTTTTGAAATAATCTGAGGAATTCTGTCTTTGGACAGGCTGCATCCAAGATGGGAATCAGGGTACACTGCAACTCACGTCAATCATCTTACAAAAAAATATGTTTTCATTTTCAAAGGCTGAGAGAGAATCTTTGGCTTCTTGTAGGTTTTTCCTTAGGCCCAGAACATATTTTTCCATAAGTAACCTCTGTCAGTACTGAACTCAGACTACCTACCTTAAAAGTTGCTTTCTGATTTTTCGGCAGCTTATGTTCCATTATGTGGCTGCATCTCTGGTAATACTATTCAAGAACATGCTGTTTGTCACTTTGTAAAAATATTACATTTTTAGGATAGCTTTACTTGTTAGTATGACCCCTTTACAGTTTAGTAATTGTTTTTAGGGAAGTACAGGTTTGTCAAGAGAGTTTATCCTCTTCCATTGCCCGCTACCATCACAAAAATCCTTTTAGCATTTTAAGAGTATTATTTCACTTCTAGATAAAGGGATTATTTTCAAGTAAATTATAATTCTCTGAAGATTGTATACCCTAAAGAATCCCCTAAAGATCCACAGTTATCTAATCCTTTTTCATTGAGAGATCAAAAATGTGTTGGCAGTTGAAGGATAAAGCACAACGTATAGAGCTGTCAGTGCCTTGCTCCTTTGGGCCTCATGGGAGTGACTGAAAGCTCCAGAACTTTATAACAAGCTGCCAGCTTTAGCATGGCACTTTGTCTGTGTTCTATGGAGGGTACTTTCCTGAGAGCCCTCTGTTCACTTCAGGTAGGTTATTTCCTCCATTAGATTTCTTTAATGCAGAGATTGTTTTAAGAAGAGATTGCTCAGGAATGGTGAAACAGTCACTATCAGCTATATTCTATTGTGCTGAGAAAGAAATGTATGCAATTCCTATTGTTAATACTTATTTCCAATAGGAAGATTTGTCGGTGGTGGGAGAGAGAAAAATAAAATGCTAAAGGTGCTTTTGTCACTCTTTTCCTGGATAGATCACTACAGGCTACAATTTAGAAGATGACCGGTGTGAATGTGTAGCGCTTCAAGATTTCAAGGCTGGAGAACAGGTAGTATGAAGAGTTATCTACATTATTGTTGTTTCATAAAGTTCTGTGGACACTTGGTGACTCCATAGAAAACTTTAATGACATAGTGGTGTGGATTAAACCCTGCTGCATCTGAGTTTTATTATGCTGAGCTAATTTTGAGTGAAAATGCTACCAAACTAAATACATGTACATTTTTCAGAATATTTTCTATCACTTGGTAGACCCCAACTGTAGGAGAGTTTTATTCCTCATATATTAGAGAACTAGTTGAAATATTTAATCATTGGTAAGTATACATACATAGCCACCAAGTTTGGTATTCTGGACGAGCTTAGTAAAAGGCTATACCCAAAGGACCAAAGATAAATATTTTTTAGGTTTGTTTGCAGAGTCTTTTTTAACAATGGTGTTTGTTGGCTTATGTTTCTTGTTAGCCTTCATTCATTTAAAAGAGGTGAAATGCAGTACGGTTGCCAGTCGTTTTAAGCCATGCTGTTGTCATTGCAATGCTTAGTGGAAATGAGAAAGGACCTAAAAACATACTCCCTCCCTTTCACACAGGCATGCATGTGTTTACTTCTTCATCCTGTGACTGTGGGAGAGTCTTGCAAAGATGCATGGAACAGTTCAGAATCCAGTATTTTGGTCAGAACTGCTCAAAACCGAAACTGAATGTCCAAAGTAGTGATGCATTGAAGGCAGTGGTTCCAGGAATCCCCTCTGCTGTGTCAGCAGCCAGCCTAAACCCTCAAATGGAGCAGCACTCCTTTTCTGACTGCTGCCTGTGCAAGTGCAGTCAGCATAGCCAGACAAAGCCTTTGTCTAGGAAACATCCTGAAATGTTTTGTAACTCAGCCTCTGAGTTATTACTTTTACTGTATTATTTTGCCAGTCTTAAAATTTACAATATTTTGATTTTAATTTTTCTTATGTATCGTTATCTTTTTTTTAACAAAGAAATGTCTGGAATTTTTTCTTTTTTGAATACGTCTTTCCAGAAGTGTATTTATCCTCATTGCTATGCTGGGGTTTACAGTGATTGTATATTTTTGCTCTCAGAATTTGTTATGGTAGTCAAATATTTTCTGTTTTTTCCAATAGTGGTGTGATGAGTTAAAAGGGGTCCACAGTTTTTCCAGAAGTGATCCAATTTATAATTTTCCACAGCTGGCAATGGATGTGTCAAATAGCTGTTCTGGCTGCTCTCTCCATTTCAATTATTGAGGGTTCCTATATTTCAATTTTATTTTAGTAGTTTCACTTTGTCTGCTATTTATCAGGGTTTTTTAAAATTTCTGTGCAAACTTTAAATGTTAGTAATATCTTTAAAGCACTGTAATTATATAATGCTTCTGTCCTTTAATATACCATGCAGATGTTATTTCTTACAGTTTCAGCAGGAAGAGTGTATGATCCATGCTTTTACTACTAAAAAATGTGAGGCAGCAGAAGTCCACAGAGTCTGTCAAACACTGGCCTGAAATAAAGCAATTCTCATTCTGTTTAATTAGATTTTTTGTAGAACAGTCTTGGGTGTAAGAGCATACTGTGTAATCTCTACATGATATGTGACTTCTAGTTTAATATGAGATGTATCACAGTAGTTTTAAAACTTGAGAGGGTGAGCAACTCCCTTCTTACCCACTGCCTTAATATACCTAGGCAGGTCATGTGTTCTCATATAGGTGTGTTACAGTATAATGTTTACTATAATTCAATATCATACTTAAGCATTTAGTGCTTAGGATAAATAGTTCTAATATAAAATTGAAAACAAAGAAAGTAAATGGCATCATTGCTGTTACCGAGCCCTTTAGAGAGCACTGTGTCTTTCTCTGTCAGCTGGAGAGGAGTGGAAGCTTGCAGGCATCTAGAGCACTGCTGTACCCTGGGGCTCTGAAGGGAATTCTGTAACTGCTGAAACTTTTTTTTCTGATTGACAATTCTGTTATCAAACACAAATGGGAAAATATCCTCTTGATGTGGGAGAATACAATTGCTACTCTGACCTCTAGTCCCATGCATTTCATACAGCCTAGCCCTGAGTTAAATACATTCTGCAGGTTATATTTAGGAACTTCTTTTAAAATGTGAATTAAAGTAACTATATGCTTTATATAAAAGAGTTCAGAGTAAAACAAAAATAAATACTGGCTCAATACAGCTCAGATCTCTTTGTATGATGTACTGTGGTATATCCATATCTTAAGATAACATTAAAATGAAAGCAAAGTTGATCTGTCAGCAGTATAGTTTTGAGTGGACATTTGGTTGGGGAAAATGACTCCAGAAACACCATTTCTTTTAATGGGCCCTCCTTGTCTCTGATTTTTTCAGCCTTTAAAAAGCCTTTGAAAGCTTATTTCCATATGCTGGTATTTTATGACAGTGTGAGAAACCAAAATGTTTTCATTTTAAAGTACAGAATAAGAATTTCTTCTCACCTTTCAAATAGTCTTTTACATGGATACGTTTACATCTACCTCTGAAGTGTAATTGCCACATTATATACAGCATTTGAGTCAATACCAGAAAACAAAGCATGTTTCTTCATATAACTAAATATACTGTGTACTCAGAATAGTAACTCTTTTGGAAAATAACTTTCAAATTATGTCAGTTTTGTGAGCTGATCTTAAGCTTTTTTTCTGTCCCTTCACTTCTCTTTTCATCCTTCTAGATTTACATTTTTTATGGCACTCGGTCAAACGCTGAATTTGTGATCCACAGTGGTTTTTTCTTTGATAATAATTCACATGACAGAGTGAAAATAAAGCTTGGCGTGAGTAAAAGTGACAGGCTGTATGCTATGAAGGCAGAGGTCTTAGCTCGTGCTGGTATCCCAACGTAAGTAAAACACAATGCCGTGGGTTTTTTAAAACATTTCCAAAGTATATAGTGTCCAGTAGAGCATATATGAAGCTCTTCTGTGATAGTTTTCTAAGTGTAATATTTCTCCTGTTTGTATAGTAAATTAAAGTTATTGTAATAATATTTACAGAAGTTCTCTGAGCTATATTATCATCTAATTTGAACCATATATAAAGACAAAAGCCTTTGCTTTAATAACCATTTGAACAAAAACAGAGCAAGGATTAATTTGAAGCAATCTGTGGTTTTTCTTTCCTATCCCTTGCAGACATACTACAATGCTCAGTATGTGAATCACAGCATTTGCCTTTAGTCTTTTCAGTCCAGAGGGTACTTCTAGTAAAAGAAGATTTGAAACATTGCATTTTCATGAATTTATTATGAAAGCTGTATAAAATAATTTTAAGTGTAAAATTGTAGAGATAATTGTTCTTTTCAGATACAGGTTACAGAACCTTTTCAGTTTGAGCTAATATTACCTAAGTTTTTTTAAAGTTACTTTTGTAGCAGTGCATTTGTTGTATACTTTATGGTGTTTTATGTTGAAATAAGTTCAAATATATGACAATTGAACTTGCATTTACTGTTGTTTGATTGTTTCTTTTATTAGTTCAAGTGTTTTTGCCTTGCACTCCACTGAGCCTGCAATCTCTGCCCAGCTTTTGGCTTTCCTTCGAGTGTTTTGTATGAGTGAAGGTAGGATGTTTTACGAAGATAACCTAATTTATATTTGTCTTTTGTGGGAATTTTTGATTGTTTTTCTTGTTAATGCAGGAATGTGATAGACATTTATATAAAACATTAAGATAGAAGATCAGAAAAGTTGAGGAGTTTAAGTTAAAAAGGAATCTGTAAGCTACTGACAACCCCAATCTTTGTCCATGTCATCTGAGGGAATATTTCAGTAACTCTGAGAGCATGAGATGATGCAATTTTTTAGTTCTTATAGTATCCTGGACTATTGTGAATGAGTGTGCTTGGAGTTTGATCTGTAGTTCTTAGATTTCAAAATAGTTTGCAGAACGAGATCATGTAAGACCTAGGGGTTTACATGCTTAAAATCACAGCATTTTAGCCATCACTGCTGGAATCATTTAAGTATGAAATTGAAATATTCTCTACTGTAGAGGAAATATGGAAGAGACATTTCAAAGTTAAGTGTTTTCAATATTTTGTTAATTTGTAATCTAAAACAAATTTCTGTATTTGCAGACTATCTTTCTAGTGTTTCTCTTCTGTTACTTTCTTTTGTGGGGCAAAATATGTGTGCATTTAATATATATTCACCTTATTTGTGCATGTGAAACTTCTCATTAAATGTTCATAATAGCTCCTTGCTGGTTAAATGCAGTTTTGAAGGTTATGGGTGTGACAGTTTGTCATGACAGTGAGAGAATTCCCTTGCAGTTAGGAATACTGTGCAGATGATGTGGATTTATTGTGCCAGTAGGACTACCGAAGTAGCTGAGTATTTGCTTGTGGTCTGTTTACTTTCTTTAATAAAAACCATGTAACTTAGTGTCATGCCTTCACTTCCTCCTGTCATACATCTTTTAGAACTTACTAAGAAATTAGAATATACCAGAATAGTTCAGTTGGAATGGACCTACAACCACCATCTATTCCAACTGCCTGATACTTCTGGGAAGTAAACTCAAGGGTAGAAAATTTTAGGATGCTGATGAGGGAGTGAATTTTGGCTTGGAGAGGAAAATATAGCTAGTGAACATTTTAATTGCACATATCTGGTATATGATTGTGCTCAGTTTATTTATATGTCTTAAATACTGTTTAAGAAAACTGTTTTTTGAGAAACCACATGCAAGCTCTTAGTGAAGTTTGTGATAACTGCTTTGCAGTAGTCAAATTTATTAATTAAAAGTTTAACAAAGTTTGTTTAATATCAAGGAGATGATTAAATGTTTTCTGCTCTCTTTCTGCTCAAACTCTGTTTTTGATGGATGTCTTTTTTGACCACCAGTAGGAAGTGTCTGCTACTGAAAAAGATTACCAGAACAACAGGAAAAAGAATTCCATTGCTATTTGCACACTCTCTGGCCTGTTCCATTTTTTCTCAAAAAGTTCATTGAACTCTTTAAGAATTCACTCCCTTTTGTTTATGAATTATTTTACAAAACATTCTGTTTCACTGTTACAGATTTACACTGTGTATGAGAGGCTGTGATATGTAAAGTATCTTTATTTCCAAGTGGAGAGAAGGCCCATTTTCTGCTGACCTCAAGACTTGCAGTTGTCTCTTTCAGGCAAATCCTAGAAATAAGCAGCATATCTGATAATTCTTATTTGAGGAGAGGGTTATTTTTTGTTAGCTGCTCAAAGATATACAATTGAAAATAAATCTTTCTGCAGTTTGTCAAGTGACAAAGTGAATGATGAGATTGTTTCTTAACAGATTGGTTTTATACTTATTGCAGAAGAGCTGAAGGAACACTTGATAGGTGAGCATGCCATTGACAAAATCTTCACTCTGGGGAACACTGAATTTCCTGTTAGCTGGGACAATGAAGTTAAACTTTGGACATTCCTAGAAGCCAGAGCATCCCTTCTTTTGAAAACCTATAAAACAACTGTGGAGGTAAAATTATCATTATGTGTAATTTAAATGTCCGAATTCTTCTGTGTGTTGTGATGGTAGGAAAAGATGTTTTGTCTTCCATATTGTCTTTGCAAACTTTAATCTGAATGTTAGTACATAATTCATTCTGCACTTTTAAAGTGCAGAAATAGTTTTGCATTATCTAAGGAAAATCAAATAAGATTGCAAAAAAGAAAATTTTGTTAATGTAATTTTGTTAATTTATTTTCCCTTTGATTCTCCAAGTAGAGACTACCTGCTTTTTTCTCTGCAAATAAAATGGGGAATCAGTTTCAACTTGTTGTCTATTAGTTGCATTCTCCAGACTGCAAAGAAATGTGCTCCTATTGCAAATGTATAAGTGAACCTACATGCTGCATATATTTGTGAAGTAACCTGACTTTGCTTGTCATGCAGACTGATTTATGTGCAGAAAATTTGGGCTTTTTTATGATTTCATGACAAATTTCACTGGGACTCCTTGCAGACCCCCTCATATCCATTTGGCTCACCCTGGAGAGCCTGGTGTCACTTCCTGCTCACTGAAAGAGAAAAGAGGTGAGGGGCTGTTTTATTGTGTTGGGTGTTACTAACAGACTTGCTTTTTCTTTTCTAACAGGTTGATAAGTCCTTCCTAGAGACTCATGACCTCACTCCACATGCGATCATGGCCATCAAATTGCGCTTAGGTGAAAAAGAGATCCTGGAGAAGGCAGTGAAGAGTGCGGCTGCCAGCAGAGAGTATTATATCAAACAAATGGCAGATGGAGCTCCGCTTCCGAAGTATGAAGAGAACAATATTGCCTTGTTGGAGAACACTGTGGCAGACTCTAGACTCCCTATTGTCTTGAGAAACCTAGAGGATGTGGAAGAGCAAGGGGACTTAAAGATTGATGAAGCCATTGATGCTGAAGTCACAGAGAATGGGTTTGTAAATGGTGAAAACTCTTTATTTAATGGGACCAAATCAGAAAGTGAAAATCTTAGTAAAGAGAAAAGCAACAGAGGGACTGAAGATGCCAAAGAATCTTCTTCAGAAAGTACTGATGAGATTAAAGAATAGTCCTAAAATTTTACTTTCTTGTGAAATTAAACTAGCTGAAGTTTATGAACAGTGCATTTATGTTGGTGTGTTTCTTTGTTAACATTTCTCTTTCTGCAGAGAAAAATGGTTTTGCTGCTTTATATAAAAATGAATTTTTAAGTTATTTAAAAGATTTAGCATCCCTTTTCAATTAAGATTGCCATCTTGCTTTCAGGCAAAAACTGGGGAAAGAGGTGCCTTTGGAAGATTTTGCAGCCCTTTGTTGAACCAAATGTATTTTCTTCCTGGGGAAGAATTAAGCTCTTCTATCTGCTGTGCGTTTGTTGTTCTGTCACTCTGACTACCGAAATTAAAAGCTTTCTCTGCCTCCTGCCAAGAAAAGCAGAAGGCAGGACTGACTCGGTATTCAGCATGAAGGTAGGGGAGCAGTACAGCAGAAAACTGAATAAGAGGATCAGAAACGTGGGAGACTGGAGGAAAACCTGTTTAAAATCAGGTGTACCAGTCCAGAAAAAGGTAAGGTGGCAACCTTATGATTGGTAGTTTTAAATGTCGATGAGAGTCCAAATTGTATACACTTAAAGTGATCTCTGAAGATTTCAGTTTACTGTCTTTTGTTTACTGTATAAAATATCTTTCTTCTTCAGTCAGAGTTAGGCTGCTACAGTACAACGTTCATGAACTTTTAAAGGCTGACTACTTTTTATTTCCAGGCAGTAGTTTTTATTTACAAGATTGGCAGAGCTACTGGAGATTTTGAAAGCAGATAGGCCAAGCCACAGCTTTAAACTGATCAAAGTGAGGCTGCTTCCCAGCTTCTTCAGGTTTTCAAAACTAGTAGAGATTTTCAAACTACACTTTTGACTAAACCATTATTAAAAGGAAAATATTATTAATATTCCTGTCTGCTACTCCTTCATTTCTGTGTTGTTGAATGTAACATGGAATGTCACACGGTTACCTGATCTTACTCGACTTTGTCTTTTGGTTGATGTTAATTGATCCTGCTTTCTCAAAGGAAATGGCAAGCAGGCTTATGTATTTTTGGCCCAAGCCCAAACCACAACCAAGTCTGCAGTATTTTTTGCCATTTAGATTGTGTCTTCATCTGATGCGCATTTCTTGGGATGCCTCCACAAGTTAAGCAGGTCTACTGTCACCAGCAGTTTTGGTCACCCTCATAGTACGTGTTTTAACTTCTAGGTGGAAACAATACAATCCTAGCACTGTGCAATATCAGAGCAAGGGTAATTCCATGGCTTTGAAATTACCAGGGTATTAGGAGGAGAGGAGGGCAGAATATTTTTATTTCGTGGATCAATTGAGAGGAGTATAAAATGATTTAATTCTGTTCTCAATATTAAGGACTTTGTCTTTTACTTTTGTGTCCTTAAGTTCATTATAATGGATAGAATGGAAAGCTTGGACAGTTGTTTAAAACTCAATAGAGGTTGCAAACTGCTCATCTAAGGTCAGTTGCAGTAAAATGTCTTTTGGCACATTCATAGTTTTATTAGACTTTGCTTTTTTTATACTACAACCTGGAAAATGTGTTTTTGCATCGATCTTTGGTGCAATGCACATTTAAGTAGTGACTTTCAGGTTGTCATAGAAGTTCTGGTGTTCAGCTAGTATCAGTGCGGGGAAAATAGAAAAAGTAGTTTTTTAAAGAGTATTTCACTAAGAATGGCACGTTGCCATTGCACCTTGGATATTGCTTCATCACTAACAAGATGCTGGACCAGTATTTTTGTAACTATATGCTGCCTTTGGTAGAATGTTATGAATTGTTGTCATGACAATTTAAATGTCATACAAGAGTCATTACATTTTGGGTTTTATTAGGACCAATACTCCATTTCTGTTTCTGCCACTTACATTGCACAACATTGTACTAGATACTATGATGCAATTCTGAAACTAGCCTTCCCTGAAAATTATAACTGTAATTCAGAATTTAAATGCTTGGATTCAATCTGATACACTGTATTTTGTTCCAGTATTTGCTAATATCTATGGCTTAGCAAAGCCTGTGGTCACCACAGGACAGAATATGTGGGTTTTCTTGAATAAAATATAGTTCTACCATGTCTTCACTAGTGAGTGTATTATACAAACAAAACCTCTACCTGCTACTGACTGCTGTATCTTTTGGGGTCTGTGGGGAGAGGAATATCTGTCCAGGTGTACAGATAAAGATTAAAGGACAAATAGCTGGGGGGAAAAAAAAATTCTAGTAAAAGAAAGGGAAGGTGTTCTACTGAGTGCATGGTCAAATTCTTACTCTTCATCTGTTAGTGTTATTTAGAAAAATATGTTACACACAATAAAAATAGTGAGTAATCTAATTTTGTAATTTGCATTTTTCCTCTATGCATGTAATGGTTCCTTCAGAAGCACTAACCTAAAACTTAAGCTTTTGAAAACTGAGGTGGAAACAAAAAAAATTGGCACTGATGAGCCCTTATTACCATCTGTCATGAAAACAGACCTTTCAAAGCATTTTGAAGTTAACTTTCTTCGTGTTTGGTTAAGAGGCTGTTCACACTAATCCCAGGCTAAATGCCAAATCTTGCTTCTGTTTAGCTATCTAAAGTATTCTTGTAAGAAAGACATCACTTGCATTTCTCGGACTATTCGCCAAAAGCAAAACAGGGGAAAAAAAAGCCTTTTGAATTTTGCATGAACCTACCTACTGATGAATCATTTCCCTAACAACCTGTAACTAGTTTGGGTCTGTGCCACAAGGTCATGTCCATATTTCCCTGTTGATAAAGTCAAATATACAAAATTGAGCAACAACCACCAGCCTGAAAAATGTTTTTCAAGTGTAAATGCAACAGTAGCTTAAGTGCTGTCATGAGTGAAGGAGGAATGAGAGCCTTCTGGCTGGGGAGGTGAGATGGTTTTTGTTCTTGGCTAGAATAGATATTCTTTGCTTCAGACATCATTATAAGGTGGTATGTACAGAAAATCTGTGCAACTCAACAGTAACTGCCTTCTTAAGGCTGATTTGCCTTTAGAGAGGAATGATCATCATGGAGTTATGAAACTCGCATGATTCAAAAGTATTCTGGAAGATTTAGGTTGCAAAAATCTTCTCTAGTTACATGTTTAAAAACAGTATGAAGTATCTACTGCTGTCCCTTGTATCTCCCTTGTTTTATAGAGAGGCATGTGAAGTAATTATGAAACATCATTTGAAGTATTTCAATCAGACAAGCAAAAGGTGCTCCCAAAATCTGCTCCTCTTTCCTGATTTTATGGACTGAAAGTCAGTCTAGCTATTTCTTATTCTCTGTTCCAAACAGGAGTTTTCAGTAAAAACATTGCCCTACCAAATTTATCCGATGAAGCAATACCCATCCGTTTTCCTCTAGAAGATTTTTAACTGATCCTTGTTGAAGTCAGATATGACCACATGATTTTCACGTAATTACCATCTATATTTAATAGTTTCTATCGTGTTTCCTTCTCTGCATGCACTGCATGCTGTGCGAAGTACAGCACATAAATTGGTGACTCATGGTTAGAAGAGCTTTCTTAGCATTTTGCAGGTTCTACATCTATTTCCTAACAAATGCCAGAAGTTTGGAAACCATGTGGAGCATTTTTCAGTTAAATTTTAAAAAAACCCTCAGTCCATAATTAAGAAAAAAGAAAACCACAAATGATCCTGCTTTCTGGACCTGGTGTAATTTTTAATCACAGAAGCTTAAGCTGGATAGGGGAGGAAACTGAGGAGCTGTCCTTTCCTAAGTGGAAAATAGGAGCTGGACAAGTGAACAACAGCTAGTTTGTCTGGGAGGCAGGGGTTGCTGTTCTGAAGAATAGGCAGTTCAGGAATTATTTCAGGATTGTTCAAAATCATCTCCAATTAGTTTTTTTATTACTGTGAAGTTTCACGATTAGTCTAGGGCTTCACTATCCCTAGGAACAGGTGAACACAAAGGGATCACAAACTGCTGCAATGTGTTGAACTGGCAGCAAAGAGCAGATATAAGTGGCTGCTGCCTTGTTGTCAGTGCAGTGCTGGGGTAACCTCAGGGAGTCTGGGTTGGAGTCACAGTTGTCCATTAACTGCTCTGCCATTGTGGGACACCTGCTCAGTACTAGGGGTTAAGGAAAGGCTTTACAAATCCAGCATAGAAGGACTGGACAAAGCCCCAGAGACTAGTGTGGGAATAGAAGAAAGTGTTTTACTCAGGTCGGTCACCTGAAACAATGTGTTTAGAATTAGGGACCTGCATCCACATAATTTTTTTGTGTATAGGACTATTTTACTACTTAGCGTTGATCAAGCGCAGAAGAAGCTTTTGAGCCTGAGTCTTCCTGATCTGGAGAAACCAGACAATCATCTTTCGATTAAATCCAGTTCAGACACAGCAAAATAGCTGATGCTGACCACCACATCTTGTGCCTTTGAGCGCCTTGATGTGAATTGGAGTGAAACAGACCTGTAGCCTTTGAGACTTGACTTTGCTTCTTCAGAAAGGTGTTTAAAATCTGCATGTGTATAGGGAATAGAATTTTGCACATGTGAGTAATGTTGATTTCCTAACTGAATGACCATTACTTAAGCACAGATTCAAAAACCAGCAGAACTAGGTAATTGAACTTAAACAGTGGCATTTTATTTAAGTTTACTGTTTTTAAAAAATGGGCCAACTTGCCAGCCCTGAATGCACAAACCATTTGTCCTTTGAATAGGATTAACAGGGGCAAAAAGCAAGTTTCCCTGTAACATCCCATGCATGGCAAACACCAAGAGTACCTTAATTCCAGCTTGCAGCCTTGTTTCACTTACACATGTTACTGACCAGGTACCCTCTTGCTTTGTGTTCGTCTGGGGCAACCTACCTGTTCCCTAGATGCATTACTATCCATGGAGAAGTGTGGGCTGTCCTCTTGGCCAATTCATCAGTGTTTGACATCGTGCTGTGGAAGTCAGTAGATTTCACATTGTACTGCTCCCTTAGACCCATGCAAATGGAGTATTTCTTTCTTTCTTTTAGCTTTCTTTTTGCAAATGCTGTTTGATTTAAATATGCTGTGGTTTGTTGTATTCACAGAAGTTGCCTGTTCCTCCTATGTAAGGCTGAAATTTGGAAACTGTGTAGGTGTCCTGCATCCAGCAACTGCTTTATGATTTGGGTTAAGGGAAATTCCATTCCCTTTGCTTTATTCCACACTGGTTCACCACTTTCAGTAATGTTAATACCTTAGCCAAGGCTCCTAATTTCAGCACTAGTAAGTGGGCTTGTATACAGATTTGTGGTCCAAAGGTATGAATAATGTGCCTTAAAACTGAATCTCCATGCTGAAACAGGCATGCACAAACAGCCTCCTATGAACTGCAAAGGAATTTTAGATTGCCTTGAATATCTGCAAGTCCCACTGCCTTGCAGCAATTAATTCAAGTGATTGGATGCTAGGAATGGTTTATTATAATTGCACACAGGTAGTAATTTATTAGGGTGGCTGTTTCTTTTGGCATATGTCAAGAAGGTCAGAGTTTAGGCTTTTTTGGACATTAACCTAGTCTTCTGAAACTCTGAAGTTCCACTTTTTGGTCATTAATTTCGTACATGCTGAGATTGTGACAATTAACCCACTTAATAAAGGTCAAGTTTCAATTTTTTCCAATTTCTGGAACACTTAACTTTATTCCTTCTTGAAAAGGGGCAGATACAGAATGATAAATAGTTATTAAATGAGAACGAAGATGTAGTTCTGCTGTCAAGATACTACTGAATGGTTAGTAACAAAAGGACCAGAACTGCTACGGATTTGAAATAAAAGGAGTAGCATAGATCAGACTACAGGTAAATGAAATAGAAAAGTGTACATCACAGTAAGCTGTTTAAAGTCATTTTCACCTACATCCCTGTTAACTTTCTCTAAGGTTCTAAATTATGCAAATCCGTAATTTGTCCCTTTAATTTTTTTCACTTACACATGTGATTTTTCCCACAGCTGTAAAGCAGCATCAAACCACAGCTGAAAGGCATAAACAAGCAGAGTGAGTAAGGAAATGGTGGTGGTGTTTTCAGATGACCAAAACCTGGTTATACTGCATTCCTTAATAATACCTGGATTTAATGAGCCACAAGTTAGGTAAAAATAAAGGCTTGGTTCTATGTAGTGGCATCAATTCCTAAAGGCTAGATTGGCATGTTGTGTCTCTTAAACTATCACTTAAAAATTATGTTAACATTTTTGAAATCTCTGAAAAGTATTGACCAAAAAGCATATTTATTAATTTAAATTGTATCATCCATTGAAGAAATATGTGCAGATGAATCAGAAGTAGTCATTTGTTGTGTTAATAAAATCATTGTACCTTTAGTATTATGTCAGCACTGAGTTATGTTTGAAAACCTATTTTTCACATTCATTTTTGAAGTTTTTAGGTGTTGACTAAGACAGTGAAACCTTCTGGAATATTACAGCAGCAGTTTATAGGTTGGTGCTGAACACTTCAATGCAGGAATGACGCACAAATCTTTCAAATGATAAGAAGCTGTGGAATGAAAATAATAGCGTTTCCTGTATAATTTTTTCATTAAGTAGTACGAGTACTGCTACCCAAACCTAAGAAACGATGGTATTATTTTCACGAATTCTCAGTGCTGTGCTGCTGAACAGGCTCACTTCAAGTACAGGGGTACAAACTGTCCAGCACTATTAACATGTGCATCAATGTAATTGCACAACATTCATATTCAAATATCACTCAGGATTAGATGAAATTATTTCCCCCTGGAAAAGACGTGTGACTTTTGAGTTTAAAATGCAATACAGTTTGGCGTGATGTGGCTTATTTTTCACAGGAGAGGTCTAGCTGTTGCTTTAAGAACTCTTGCCTTGTCCCCAGAGGTTTTTAGGTACACACGCACACTCTTGAGGTACTCCCTGCCCTTTCTCCCTTTGAGAGGAGTTATTAACCTGTGCTAATGCTGTCTAAATGCTCACTAGCTGGTAGCAGTACTTGTGGGACAGATGATTTAGAGCCACTTGATTCAAAACATTCTCAGCTAAAGCTAAGTAATCATTTCAAGTGATCAAATATCATCTGCTATGAGAAGCAAATACACAGCACAATGATAGTTATCGAGCTTACTCTCAGCAAAGCATATTAATCTTTTCTTTGGATTTTACTTTTGGGAGTAGTAATATCCTCTGACAGAACAATTCTGCTATCTTAAGCTGAGTTTCAAGAAGCAGCAGCATTTTTCCTCAGCAAAATGATGTTCAACAGGTAGAATTTCAGCCTAAAATTTTGTTCAGTCTTGAAGTGGACCTCATGCCTTTGCATCAGGAGAAATTAGCTAGCATTTTCTTTCTCTTTATTAAGAAAGCTATTTTTGTCATCCATATTGGGCAACCGTATAAAAATAGGCAAGTTTTGTATCTTGGCAGGATTAAATGAGAAGTATGTGTGTCTTTTTTTCATATCCTTGAATATCAAAGCAAGACAAGCCTATTTAGGAAGTAGAATTTTATTGCTTAACATATATTTGCATCCCGCAGTGAAGACATTCACTTTCAGGGCACGTTTTCGCCCAATGATTTCTAAATGCCTTGCAGCACTCACAACGCCAAATTTTGGCAGTATTTTTCTAAGATGAAGAAGCACTATTATGTTTTCTGACATGAAGAAGAGTCTGCAAGAGGGTGGCAGAGCCTGAATCTGTAGTTCTGGTCACAAGAGATGGTTACATTTTTAAGTTCATCTGAAATAGTTTTGTGAACAAACTACAAGATTGTTTCTAGAAAGAGGAAAAGAGATGGGCCTGGTACTTGTTTAGAACAAATGTTTACTAAAATAAGCACTTCCTCTTTAGGAATAGAAGATCATTAAGCATTGGGATTTTTTCTCCCTAACTATGGATTGAGGGAAGAAAGTATTGCTGTAAGAGCAGTGCTAGGCCTCCCCCAAGGACAGACTGGGATCCACAGGTGTAATTGTACCTGCTCCGATCTGGCATCTTCCCTGAGCTGGGTTAGTGGTGGCAAATGCAAATAGAGTGTTAACTTGGAAAATGCTGAGAAACATCCCATTTCCAAGAAGATATAAGGAGTCAAATACAGACAATGAAGTCAAGGTGGAACTTCTATATGAGAGAGCCTTTAAAGACTCTTTAAGGTACTGAGTAGTTGTGATACAGATATATGAAGTAAGAAAAGGTGTTTAGGGAAAGGCATAACTGGTTGATTTATTGACAAAAGTGTTCTCCTAGGGGTGTGTTAGTCTAAACTGCACAAATCTGCAGGAAAGGGTGAGATTTAGCATATCTTCCTCATGTAGAAAACTGAAAACATTTGATCTGTCAAAACATCCTATTTTGATGTTTCAAGGCTGATTTGTTAAAGAAAAAAGACATGATCACTGCATTTCCCTACATGCTGTGTAAGCATTTCATATGTTACTTAAGTGTCAAGTGTTAAGAATTTGTTGGTCATCTTCAAATCTAGCAAAATTATGGAAAGCTCAGAGATTGCTGAGTCCCATTAAAATCACCAGCCAGGTAGTGCCCTGCTTTAGGGACAGACCTGCTTCATAAGCTGGTATGTTGCTAATAGAAAATCTGTGTGGATACAGCCCTAATCACAGTTCGTGGTCAGTCATGAGGGTCAGAAGAAATCTATGCCTTGTTCATAAAAGCAAGTTAAATTTAAAACCTCTACTATGGGTTTGAAATGACCTTTTAGGAATATAAGCTTGCATGATTCTATGACTTCAACCCTTTTCTTTCAAATTTTGAAGTCACAGATTTGAAGAGATCAGTATCTTAATAGCTTTTTGTCCTCTGCTACAAGTGGTCAAGAATGACTTTTTCTGCAAATTGAAGAACAGACTTGAAACTGAATTTGAAAGTTGCTGTTTGGTCCAGCTGCAGACACATTCATCCTCCTTTACATAGGAGGACCAAAGGGAGTCTGAAAGGCAGAGAGCCTCAGACTGACCCATTGAAACTGTTGACCACTGACACTTCATGCTATGGCAAACAAAACAAGAAACCCACCACTCAGGAGTCTGAAAAGGCTAAGCACTGGTCTCAATGCTTCAGATTTCTGTTAAAGGAAATAGACAAAATTAAGATGGCAATTAGCCCTCAGTCCTAAGATTACAAGCGTATTTAGATTGAGGGGGGAAGGTAGAAACATTCCATGAGCAAATGATTACGTGGTTGTCTAAGGTTTTTGCATTGCTTTTGATGCTTTTTCTATGCATGACAAAATGAAAGTTCAGTGGTCTGGGCTGGATTTCCTACATTCCTCAAAAGACCAGTCAGACTGAGTCTTTGATAACAGACTCATCAGTTTGGCAATATGGAGCTTGAGGAAATGTGCATAAGTTTCCCTCCTATTTTATTTTATTTGACAACCTTTTTTTGAAGATCAGAGCATACTTACATTTTTTATAGAACTCCTAAATCATTAAGCTTACCACATATGCTTATAAATGGTTTTTGTAGTCTGTTCAGTTTTTTCATATGCTGGGTTTATGTCAGGTAAACTGGAATAAATGCGTGCTCCTGACTCCCACCTGATTATTAATATCCCCATGAACACTTGCTGGCAAACTGAGTTAACTCTATGACTTGAAGTAGCCACTAAATAAAATCCACTTACTTTTCAGCTTTCAGACCTTTTTTGTCTAGTTTCAAGTCATGTGTAAGTGATAGATCAGCCTTGGTAGAGGTTGATATGGCTGTCCATCATCTTCAGCCTTCTTGGGCTCCTAGAGAGTACAGCTGCTTTGGTCAGCTGGAATTTGGCTATAGGATCTCACCAGTTAAAAAATGAAGGAGGATGCGCCTAGAGCAGGTGCCACCAAGATGTTTGAAATGTTGCTATGAAATAATACAGACAGAACAATAGTAATGAGTCAGTTAAAACCTCAAACATAGAAATGTTAAACCTAATAAGCCTAAAAATCTGAAGTGTGTCAATTTTCCTGGTTTTTACGTCTATTGGTTTTTTTAAACATCTTTCATATTTGCAAGATTTCTAAAGACACCCGTGCCCTTTCTGGTAACGGGATAAATACGGTGCTTACTGGAATGAGATCTCATTTTGTTCCATTTCAAACCAAGTAAGTGTGCTGTAGAGATCATGGAAGTCTGTAAAGGGATTTGCCTCCAAAGCTAACAAGCCAGCCATGGAACAAAGGGAGAATAGCCCTGGTTTGAAGCCAGCAGTTACCAAAAGCAGTGTGTTGGCACTCTGAGTGTCAGTTTTCCCTTTTGTAAAGCATGCTGCAGCACTCTGGAGCAAGTGCCTCATCCTGTGGTGCACAATCTCTACCTTTGCTCCTCCTTTTTCTCCTTTAATTGACATTCAGAGAAAATGGACAGCATGGACAGTCTTTGCTGCATCATTCTCCATAGGTGCATACAAGCATTTTCAGATGGGTCATAGGAGAACATTATTTCATTAGTAAATGCAAGAACTGCAGAAGGACTTGGTGTTAGCTAAATATCAGGCCATAACCTTGGACTTGGGCTCCAGATTATCCACTGAGCCCACAGCAGGGAGCAGCTGACCAACTGTGCCTCCAGAAATGTCTAACTTCAGATATAACCGAGCCAGGCACACACAGGGTATGTGCATCCCCAATTTCAGCACAAGTACTGTCACCTCTTGTTAAAAAAAAAAGACCTGGCCATTTCCTTTGCTCTCTGAGGGATCTGGGAAAAAACAAAAAAAACTCCAACAAAACATAACACCCTAATTCACAAAATGTTCTGTTGTGTTTCTGCCTGAATCTCATCAGGCACTAGCTGGTGCCACTTTCAGAGCACTATTTCTTAATTCTCTCTTCTTCACTTCATACTTATCTCACTTTAGAGAGTGTGAAATTTTTCAGTTCATTATGTTCTGAACTGTTATTTAATTGAAGCCCCTAATGTTCAGTCAGTACACACTGCACACAGTCATTTAAAATATTCCAGCAGTGCACATTTTTTTATAAGTGGTTCAATTGGAAGTGATCATGGTTTGAGACTTCCAGCCTATAAAGGCTTCTGCTGTGGAAATGTGAAGTGCTACTCTCAATAATTTCAAACTGCTTCCTAAGCAGGCCTTCTGTTCTGACTCTCTTAAACTGCAGCATAATTTCTCAGCATGGTTTATGCCCAGAACCTTCATTTAATGACTCTCACAGAAAGGAGCAAGTTGCAGGATTCGGTGGAGACCACTAGCTGTGGAGCATGGTGGGAAGCCCTGCTCTCTGAACAGAGAGGCTGGGTGGGAGATTTTTGTTTTGCTCACCTCATCTTGTCCAGAGCTGCTGGAACAGAGTGACTGCCCCCACTGCCCTTTATTCTGCCTGGTGTGTGCCATGCTTGCAGCTTTGTCCTCAGCTCCATGGGACCTGGTGTGACTGAAGTGTGAGCACAAAGATGGTCTCTAAATGGATTTTTTTCCAGTAGTACACTGGGAAACTCAGGTGCTGTAAGGTGGACAGCACCTAGAAGAAACTAGAATGAGCCATGGCTTCGAGGAGGGCAGATCACAGCCAGCTTCAGTCTCACTGCCCCAGAGCGAAGCTGTGGTGCAGGGAAGGTGCTGCCCAAGGATAACGTGCAGTCATGCAGCTCCTTAAAGTTTTCTCTGCCTGTATTTTGGCCGTGGCCGCTACCTGTGACAACACAGACTGCAAGCTCGCTTTTCTTCCCGTTTCCACAACCTGTGTGTTGATGATAAAAGGAACTGTGCTGGGGATGGTTGTCTTCAGTCTTCCCAAGCCTGATTCTGTGCAGCAAAGGAAATGCTCTGCTTGTGAGGGACAAAATGAAGCTCACCACCTTCCTTTTCCTGCTTCTCAGAGCAAAAGATAAACAGGGATCACCAGCTGTCTGTTGTGGTGGGACAGGCTAGTGGCAGTGGTAGAGGAAGAGTCTCCACATTGTTCAAATTTAAAGCTGAAGAGGAGTCAGAGATTCCAGTTTTATTGAAAATGCTTGGTAATCTCTAGTAATGACCTAGTCTAACTAAAGAACAAGCACTTGTTAAAGGTCATTTTCCCAGTGCTGTCATCTTCCACTCTAATTAATATCAGCCATGTATGATGTTGGCAGAGGCTTCAAATATTTTAGCATGGGAAGACTGGACTTCCAGTGACAATTTCAACGAAAAAATGTAAATCATCTCTCACGAATGCTGTAATCAAGGTATTCATTAGCTAACCCTGGACTGCAGAGGAACACCTACAGAAACAAGCTGTGAATCTTGGATAATATTGTAAGAGTGAGAAGTCTTCTAGATATGACCTGGTAAGCTGCTATCAGCTAGGGACATGTCTGAAGAGATAGCCAAAAGACCATGAAAAAGACAAATTAAGCACGAGGAGGCAGGGTCTACACTGCTGACACTTAATGAAAATGTAGAACAAGTAGCTCAGGAACCTGCAGATTCAGGAAACTCTTTCCTTGAAGATCCTTATCCTGATCCTTTAAAAAGATTGATGAAAGCCCTGAAGCATGAGCAGATACTATTATATCCTTTCCAGAATGCACTAGGATCAACCACACCAACTCTAGATTTATACCTTGAGGCAGGAAGAGTTCACTAGAGCACTGAACCTGAATCCAGTTACCTGATGTATGTCTGTAATGTGCATTTGTCCAAGACAAAGGCATCTGATGTTGATACAAAAATAGGGGGAAATGGTGATTCTGTTGCTATTCTTGGCAGCTTTTTTCAATATTTGATGACTCTCACTTTCAAAACCAAAATTTTCCTATTGCTTCAGGTCCTAATGGTAGATTTTGTACTGCTTTGTTTTGCTGGATGCAAAAGCCCTCTCTCTAGTCCCTGGAAATTTCCCTCTGTGAATATACTTGTATGGAATAGTCAAGTTTACCTCCCAGCTTCTTCTTTTGATGAGAGAGGCACAGAAGGCCTCTTGCTGTAAGTTTCCTCCAGCCTGAAATTCTTTTTAGATCTCCCCTCTGTGTTCTTCTAATTTTTCAGTACTCCTCAAAGATTCCTCCACTGGAATATATATGGTTGCTCATAACACCAAGGCTGTTTATGGTGGCATTTCTGTCTTTGATTGCCATTCTGGTCAAATATCAAAGTCCTGCAGTACTCCTTTTCGTCTTAATGTTCCTTGGCACTCCCATTGAGTTCCATGCTTATTGTTTCAATCACTACTGCTGATGATACAGTTTCCACAGTTCACAGGTGGAGCCTGTATTCTGGTTTCTAGACATCTGGCTTTGAGTTCAGGTGCATTAAAAGGTTCTCAGGTTTCATGATCCCACTTAACAAGTATTTTGGACAAGAATGTAAGAGCTTCACAATTATCTTAACTTATAGTGTCTGCAAGTGTTATATCTTCTTCAATCCTTTTTTAAGATGAATTTTCTTATTTATATAAGTCCAGTGTTGCTGTTTTTTAAAATATTCTTAAGTTCATGTGCTTCATGCCCTGTTTGTACAAGTAATTCTATAGTCAAGTTTAATGTCTCCTGGAATATTTTTACTTACATAGATAAAAATAGGGACATGTTCTCCAGTACATTTTCTTGGAACAGAGATTGCTAAACTCCACACTTTTCACATTTAGTCATAATTTCAGAAAAACAACAGTACATAACTCCTTGCAAAGTTTGTGAAGTTCAGCTCCAAATTCAGTTTTCTCAATAGTGGGTTGAATCAAAAATTGTCTCTCCAGGTACTTTCTCTTTTTACTGTACAGGACAAGGACTGCAGAGAATGAGTGTTTGTGGCATTTGTTAAATGTCTTCAAGCTCAGGAGATAGTTTGTACAGCCATTCAGTAAGGAAAAACAGGGATCATCTGCACTAGGCAATTCTTGAGCTAGGCATCTCCTAGGAATGGTCTGAAAGAAATGCCTCTGCTCAGACAGTGTCAGGCCAGAGATGTTCACAAACCATGTCAGAGCTGTAGAGTTTCTTACCAGGGTCTGTGCAATCCTTCACAATCATAGAATCATAGAATGGTTGGGGTTGGAAGGGACCTTAAAGATCATCTTGTTCTGACCAGCTGCCATGGGCAGGGGCACCTTCCACTAGACCGGGTTTCTCAAAGCCCCATGCAACCCGGCCTTGAACACTTCCAGGGATGGGGCAGTCATAGCTTCTCTGGGCAACCTGTACCAGTGCCTTCCCACCCTCACAATAAAGAATTTCTTCCTAATACCTAATCTAAACATCCCCTTTTTCAGTCTGAAGCCATTCCCCGTTTTCCTTGTAAGCAGTCCCTCTACAGATGTCTTGTACCCCTTCAGGTACTGAGTGGCCTCAATAAGGTTTCTCTGGAGCTTTCTCTTCTCCAGGCTAAATATCCTAATTCTCTCATTCTTTCCCCATCAAGGAGGGACTCCATCCCTCTAATCGTCTCCATGGGCCTCCTCTGAATTCACTCCAACAGATCCACATCCTTCCTATATTGTGGCCCCCAGAGGTGGATGCAGCTGTCTAGGTAGGGTCTCACAAGAGCAGGGTCAAGGAGAGTCACCTCTCTCCACCTGCTGGTCGTGCTGGTTTTGGTGCAGCCCGCGATTGGTTGGCTCTGTGTGCTGTGTGTTGAAGTTCACTTGCAGAAAAGACCACGGCCATGAGCGACCTGAAGTCGCGCAAGAAAGAGTAGGATCTGATCTGAGTGATACCGCCCAATGACACACATGAGGAGCAGAGGTGCAGCCCTGCCGCCTCTCTCCATCCTGAGCCAAGATTCTCATGTTCTCTGTAGTTCAGACAATTTTCTCTCAATTCCTCCTGCGTTTTCATCCAGCCACCCCACTGTGTACCTGCCCTCACAGATGCCTTTGTCCTTCACGTATGTCCGTCACGCATATCCCACACAGAATCCAAACACAAACCCAAGAACTTAGGTGATTCAAAAGTGTGAAGTATTTCCCAGTTTTCATAGACATGTGACATGTTTTGGTATGCACACGTAGATGCCAGCTTGTAGCAGCTTCTTGCGATGTTGAAAACACGTACTGGTAAGTTTTGCGAACAGGTGGGAACAGAAAATGTAGCACTGGTTATTTGTATTGAACTGTTGCTGGAGGCCATGCCAAACTGGCAACCAGTCACACCAGAACCAAATTCCAAAGAGTTCATAGCCTAGTGGTCTGTCATTGCTTTGTGTGAACGTTGCATTTCCCTGTTCCAAATCCCAATGGCAAGCTGGCCGGTGAGAGGTGTAAAACCCCCAAAGAGAAGATTTCTAAGTGAAAGATCACAACTCTTTCCAGTGTACTTGCCCCATTAATACTCAAAATCTCTGGTTCATGCTATAAAGATAATAACCTAACAATCTCCATTTCACCATGAGGATGTATTTGTATCAGAAACTTGCAGTGTTTCTCTCAATGACAGATTTATATATCACTTAAAAAATTATCGTGGAAGCAGTTTGATCCTTATTTGGTTAGGATCACACAGAATCAATATCGGCACTGCGAGATTAAAATTTCTCCTTACTTTCCTCCAAAGTGTAAAAATGACTGGAGTCCATTATAACTACCTTGTGTCTGAATCATAGACACCTTACTATGTAGTTACCTTGGAACAGCTACCCTAATTCCCAGGTTGGATGGCATGCTTACTATACCAAGAATGCTCAGGAACCTCAGTATGAGTAAATCTCTGAAGATACTGCTTTTCATATTTATCTATGACCCCATTCATAAACTCATAACGTTGCAGTTTGAAGTCTGCTGTGTTTCTTGATCCCACTGCCTGTACTTAGGACTTGCTTCCCAAAACCCTGTTGATGTGGATGTGAACAGTCAACTTCTGCTGCTGAAAATAGGGGTCTTCTCCAAAACACCAAGAATGTTTTGAGAGACATCTCTGTCTTACCTGCAATATGTTAAGTCTGAGGCTGGTTTCATAGCAAGAAGGGAAACTATGGCCAAAATGCAGTGAATGAATACATGTATCAGCACACTGTACTTACAGGTGGAATTAAAGGAGAAATGCTCTGTGAATTGTGCCATGCCCACACTGCCTTCACTTAAACTCCTTCTGCTTTCACACTGCTTCGAGCATCAGCATTTGAGCCGATTTGTGTGGAGAGAATTCCACTAAAATACACATTTTTACATAGAGTGGCAAGCTTGTGTGCTCTTCCCTAGCAGAGACATATAAAATCCAGTTGAAAGCTATGTTAGGTGGACATCCCTGTTTGGTATTTTTTGTTTTAATGTGCAGATTTCAGAAAACTTTTTGGTCATACAACCTTGAGAAATTTTAACATCTGTAAATGCCTGAGCTGTCCGGGAACCAAGTTGTTTGGGAGGTGGTGAGTGATGCTGAAGCAGTATCTTGTGGTGGTGCAGCTGATGAAATTACCGTGGTGTGTGGAGGTGGTACTGGCTGAGGGCAGGACCCGTAGTGATAATCAAGTATCTCAGCTCTCCCACTGCTCTACCCTGTGACCTTAAAAAAGGTGCTCTGTTTTTCTGTGCTGGCTTCTCCACCCATAAAATGACATTTTGAGCTTAATGCTTGGAGAGTGACAGATACTGTCCAAACTTTCCCTGGAAGAATTGAGCTAATTTGGTGCCTAGGATGCAGTAGAGTCAAGCCCTGTTTGGTAATACGGTGGTAGGTCAGCACTGGCAATGCTGGGAAAGAAGCACTCTTCAAATCTCTGCAGTTTCTTCTTGTGACTGGTGAGTTTTGGCTTAAGGCTACAGTGCCAGTTCATGGAATGAGTAAGAAATGCGTCTGTTGAGATATAGCCTGAACTCCCTCCCACAGGAAAATGGGCAATGATGTTTGTAGCCACTTGTGAGTCATGGTACTGTGTACCACAACAGCTCACAGAACCATTGACAGACTGGCACAACAGTGCTCTGTGCCGAGAAGGCACTGTGGACCTGCATTTCAGGAGTGTTGTCCACTTACACTGCCAGCCCAGCCATGAAGAGCTGTGGGTATTTGAAAACCTTGGCTAAAACCAGGGGCAGAAATGCTGGAACCAGTCACTGTGGGCAGGGTGACTTCTGGTAGCTCTCCAGCCCCAGCAACATCCCAACGAGGGGATGCAAACAAAACTAGTGCTTCTAATCTCAACACTTGCTTTTATCTGAAAATAATTAGCTGAAGATAAATAAAACTCCTTCTGTCCTTGCAAAGCTGTGAGGGAAGGGAAGTGTGTCTAAGATTGCTTCAAATGAAACAGTGTGGCTCAGAGGAACCAGAGACCTCTGCTTGTATGCTGCATTCCATACTCCTGAGACAAGTTTATGAAGGAATGGAGTGTCTTTAATCATTTAATTTGGCTAATTTAAAACTACATATGCATAATTTATTTACAGAGAGGTAAAACCCTCTAATTCCTGCATTTATTATTGTAACACACAGTATTAGAGTGATTTTTTTTTACTATTGCAATCTGCACACTGCCTGAGAGTGTTAGTGTGCTACACATCATGCCTGAGTGAGTGTGTTTGAGGGGGTTTGAGATTCCAATTCACGTATACCACCCTCCATAAATTATGTACTTAACTTCCATTTATATACAAAGGCGTTGCAGAAATTATAATATAAATTAATTTACAGGGCTTTCATTCCAAGCCATTGTTTTATGCCCTTTGTTTTAAAGGAAAAAAAAACAAAACCAAAAGAGGGTCTTCCCTTTCCCACTCCAGGGGGGTTCAGTTTTGGTAATACTGCAATAATGCCTTATGGTAAAGGTGCATTTGACTCATTCACAGCAAAACTCAGGGAACCAGCCTTGTTGAAACTACCTCCAAATACAATTTATGCAATCTATTCATATAAGTGGGACACCTTTTCCAATTCCAGCTCATGGGAATTTAATTGCCAAGTTTGAGCCTTTGTTAGGCTACCTATCACTTTTCAAGGACTTCATGGATGGAAAAAGAATTCAGTGAGGTCCAGCTCTTTTACAAGGTTTGACAACTATTCTGACCTTCTCGGAGTGTAAGACATGAGAGCCCCAAAAGACCTGGCTGAGGCAAAGTGAGAGAATTTATTCCAGAGCTGCCTCATTCACAGGTACCTTTAAATTATATTCCAGCCTGACCCAGAAGGTTTCCGGCATTTAAGTATCACCGCACTCACCTTTAGACAGCTGAATTTCCCCTCATTCCTTTGCTGACCTGGGCTGTACTTTGTGCAGCCAGCTTCACTGAAGGCATTGTGTGTCCACCATAATGCCTCTCATCACTAATTCACAGTCCCTTGGCATGTATGAAAGCTTAAATTATTTCCTGCAGTGTGCATTAGCTTGCACATGTCTACACTGAATTTCATCTTCCATCATGCTGTCTGGTCAAGTCTTTCTGGAACATGTCGTAGCTCCCCATAGTCTTGAGTAACCTAAAAAATTCTGTGTCATCCGGACATTTTGCTAATTCACTATTTACATACCTACTCCCAGGTCACTAAGAAACATCTCTTACTACAAACTTTGGGATGACAGGCATAAATTCTTAATGTGTATTGAAACCATGAGCCAATCCAGGGCTATTTCTTAGTTTGATATATTTGAAGTAGCTTTTAATGGCTTATCAGTAGGTGTTGAAGGCAGTGAAATCTGTGATCGCATTGCAGGTTGTGCTTTCTTCAGCTGGGATTGCCATCAGAGGGACTGGGGCTGGCATTCTGCTCCCCTGGATGAGAAACTAGCTCTTTTCTAAATCTGTGTGGAATTTGAGCCTCTTCCCTTCAGTGTATTTTTCCTGTGCAGGAAGGATGACAACTCCCATAGGCAGCAGCAGCTACTCATGGTGTAGAAGGAGAAATATATCTCTGTTCTAGGAAATTGGGTTGACCTATTCCCCTGGAGCTGGTTGGCACAGGAGGAAGAAACAGGAGCTGACAGAGACCAAGACCATGCACAGGGGAAGGAGAAAAGATGTGGGCCAGTCTTGGCTGTTGATGAGCCTCCCACCAAAGTTATCTTCCCCAGCTCTGCTTGTGTGGTTACTGATGTGCCACTCAGAGTGGCTCCCTGTCTGCTCTCCTTAGAAATGCTAAAGGCAATATACGGTGATGTGGCTTTTTTTCCCAAAAATGGGTGATGGGCCCTGTTGAACATAGCAGGTAAAATGTCTGACAGTGTCCCTTTGCAAGAAAGTGCGGCCTGGCCTCATCATTTTAATGTGAGATGCGCCTCAAGAGGGTCATTAAACCCACCTGGTTCCTTAGTTGCCATTGCAGAAACTCTCTATTTTACTTTGAAAATATTTTCTGTTTCTTCCTAAGCTATAGGAATATATATCAGTACTTGCAATGACAAAGAGGGAGATGCTGTGGGCTATAGGTTGTTTTGGAGGAGTGGACAGGATCTGGACAATGAAGGTGATGTAGAGGGAAATGTTGGATTTTGAAATTTTAATAAGTAAATTTACAGAGGAGGAGGAGGAATCTCCTTTTCTCCCTCCCTTCAAAATCATCTCAAATGATATAAAATATTTGAGTGTTGTTAGCTCTCCTGACAATGCCAGCACGACCCCGAAAATGTTACCACCAGTGCCTGACGTTATGTCCAGAGCAGCAAAGTGAAAACATGAGCTGAACACTCAAACAATGAATCGTTACCACTAGCAATGATGCTTTGTTGACAGCAATAGAACGGTATCTATTTCTCAGAGGTATTTGTCATTCCAGAGTATATGCAGGCTCAAGTATATGAGACTGATTTGGATTATGGCTGGCAACACTTAGAAGGTTATCTTTGTAATCAGAAGAAAAAAGACTTTTAATTACAAGCACATTAATACTATCAAGCTGGGGCAAATCCTGTGCTTAATCTTGTACTGCTGCTCTGGAGTTCTGTCTGGTTTGGATGCCTGTCTTTGGCTGTTTCCTCATGAAATCACTTCCTGGACTGGATATTTTTGGTAGAATCACTTTTGCAATGAAATGATGGAGGGCAGAGAAATATTTGACTCTCATGCTGAACACACTTGGGAAAACACTGCTCTGCCCACAGTTCCTACATGAACATGGGGAGGCCACAGAGCTGCACAGGTGCCTTTGTAAACCATTGCTCATTCCTACCATGGTAAGGGACCAGGGTCCCTCAGCCACCAGCTCAAACCTCTGGTCTTCTGGGGAAACCAGCAGCATAATCCCCTCCTGCTGTCCCAGCAGCACACCAGCTATAGAAGGAGATAAAATCTCTGTTTTCAGCTTGTCAACACTCCTGTATGAATCAACACTTGTGTGATCTCCTTCCTGTGGTGCCCAGCTTTCCACGCGTGGGCTGCACTGATCCCGAGTGCTTTGGCAGGGAGCTGGTAGGTGCTGTGATCCCTGGGTGGGGGCTGTGCTGCAGGTGCAGTGAAGGCACCTGCTTCCCCCAGAACATCTTCAGTCACTTCGTTCCCAGCCTGGAGGCTTTGGGCAGCTCTGCCTTAGATTGCATCTCCCATATCATCCCATACCTCATCACCCTCTCCACCCTCCTCCCTGTCCTCCAGCCTTTCCTCTCCCCTCCTGCCTTCAGCCACCCTCCAGCTTCCTCCCTGCCCCTCCAGCCATCCCTGTCTGCATTCCTCTTGTCTGCTCTGTTTGCCTCCCACCACAGTATCCCACAGACTGTGCCCTTCTGCAGATGGACTGGGCCAGTCACCCACGGTTCTCCATGGGGCCCTTTTCCTCCTCCTCTCTTTGAGGTGACTTGCAGCTCCTGGGGGTTCTAAGAGCACTGGAGCTGTCTTACAGAGCTGGAGTTCAGCAGTGCATCTGTCCAGCAGGATTTTGTTTGGGGGCTAGGCAGACAGGGTAGACAGTCTGAGGGTTGCCTTATTAAAAAGGGGTCTTTGGGGTTTGTGGCAGTGCATGAGGCAGTGGGAAGGGGAGCAAGGGACAAGAACCCTGTGCAACAGGATGCACATGAGGCTCGAGGCTTTTTGGGAGCTGCGGTTTCAGGTATGAGCTGAGCCATTATGCAAAGCTGCCTCCAGCACTGCCCTGTCAGAGCATGGAAATGGGGCCAGCCCCTGCTCAAAGGCAGCTCAAAGTCCCTTTTCTTCCCATGGTGCCCTGGCCAGGCCTGCCCTTACTTGCTTCGTGGAGGGCTGGGAGCCCTGGAGGGAGCCCAGGCCCGGAGGCTGTGCCATGCCACCAGCCAGGAGCTCTGCCCATCCCCTCTGCCCCACGGAGCCGGTGAAATCTGGCCAGATCCCCCAGGCCCCGGAGAGCCCCCGGAGTGGTGGGTGCTTGCCTGGAGCTGGGGGTTGTTAGAGGAGGAGGAGTTTCTCCCTTGACATTTTCACAGCTCGGAAAGGAACAGGAGGGATTGATGACTCTGAGCCCAGGAAAGACAAAGAGGTGATACTGCCCTACTGGGCTTTGATAAACCCAGGCAACCAGCCACCACTTGTTCTTACAATCCCTCACTCCCACATATGCATGAGAAACGCTATTGTGGGGCTTTTTCAACATTACTGCATACTTATTAACTGACGTGCCTTTGTTTTCTATCAAAAATCTTGTTTCTAAACCTCTCCTTATAACTCACCACATAGACACATGCACATACCAATTTTTCTGTCAAAGAAATCAGTACTGCAACGTTTGAAGGGGAAAGTAAAAGACCATTTAAAACTACTTTTTTTTTTCCTTTTCACCGTTTTCTTTCACCAAATGACTCTTCAGCTCTTAATTTCACAGACATTGTGCTCAGTTTCAGTAGCCTGCAGAGGTCTGTGGAGGTGTGATTGGGCAAGCTTTTGCTAACAAAACCCTCTTATTTTTTTTCTTGTAAGCACAGTGTTTGCACCTTGCAAACCTGACACTCATAGTGAGACACAGATTTGTAAAGGTATTTTGGCATCTCCCTCCCAGCAAGTCAGACTTGAAGATTTCGCTTTTCCAGTATGATAGTTTGCTCTTTTATTGGTTGAATTTCCTCCCATTGGAAGAATGGCAAATCTGATTTGACTTCTCTGGGGGCAAAAACACAGGAGCACAAGGCAAAATCCTTTAAAAATATCACCTGCTTAATTCTCTCAGATACCCATCAGGAAAAACAGGCACTTTAATTCATTTTCTCCCCGCAAAGCAACTGGCTCAGAATATGAGAACCCACTTCTAATTCAGGGTGATGGCTACCTGGCTGGATGCAGCAACATGCAGATGTATTGAAGAAAATGTGGCACAGCAGCTTCCTAGCAGGACTTCACAGCTTCCAACCCCTGAGTGCTTTTTAAGCACTAACTCAGTAATTATGCATCATGGACAGGCCTACTTTTTTGCCATCGCTTCTACATTTCACTGCAACTCCGCAAAATGATCAAATGATTGAGATCTGGAAGGTTCGTGCTCTCTGTCCTGTATTCAGGCTGTTGCACTACACTATTGTGCCATCGAGGCACTTAGTGAAACTAATTGTCTTTGCTGCTGTCCTGCCTAGAGGGCCACAGGGAACAGGACACCGTTGTGCTAATTTCTGGATAAGCACATGATGTGAGTCCCCGCACTGATGAATATATTACATAAATGGAAAAAGAGATCCAGAGAGAGCAGGGACACACAGAGGAGTGAACAATACACGAGCTCAGAATGCCAGGTCGTATCAGTGGGCATATCAGCTACAGGATGTCCTGCTCCCACTTGAGGCCAATGATTGGAATACCTTTCACAGGGGTGGAAGTCTATTGGATGCACAAGCCACAGCTCAGACTGCAGCTCAGCATCGATGTGTATCTGAAGGGATTGTCAGGTTGGAGACGCTCTGCTTGCTGTGTTCTGTAGGATGCTGCATCTGAATAGCACCTTTTTTGCCCAGCATCTCCATGATGGAACCTGAGACTTTATAATTCCAAAACACTCACCAGACCCCAGAAAACTGCTGAAATGCATTTGAAATGGCAGAATTCTGATGCGGTCAATTAACCCCCTGCTATGTAGAACCCTGATATCTCTGTATAAATAAAATAAAAGGCAATAGTGCTGGATTGATGGCATAGCTGGGGAAGAAAGCAGCGATACCGTGAGATGGTTCCTTATGAATTATTTATTGGGTGCTGTGATCAGAGCTCTGTTTAGCCTCTGTCCTGCTCTAGGTCATCACAAGCATACACCCCATGCCCCAACTCAGAGCATTAAGCAGCCATGCCAAAGACAGGATCTTTGCATGACTGCCTCCAGATCCCAACACATACCCGTGTAGCCCCTATAATGGACAAGCACATGTATTATTAAGCAGCAGAAAGCACTTGTACAAGGCTGACGGCACACATGACTTATTTACACTGACCTAAAATAGCAGCACTTTAAATGATACAAACACAGAAGACTTTAAAGTGCTCCGTGGAGATTTGTGAATACAGAAGAACCCTTTGGCTAATCCTGAAATATTGTTTTCTTAAAAAGTCATCTGATTTTCTTTTATGCACCTGCCATTACTTTCCCTACCTAGGAGTGACTTCCTTTGGTTTTCCCTATATATTGGATTATTAGCAGCTCGGTTATTAACAGTCCTCCCACTTTTGCTGGCAGATGCAGCCTTTCAGAGCTGACAGTTCCTAAGGGCTTAGAAATACTCTCCCACAGGCTTGCAGGATGGAGGATTCATGGGGTTTTCCCTTCTTGTAGCTGAGATTCCTGATGAAAAGTGGCTTTAAATGGCCCCACTTCATCTATGCCCACTGGCCAGGCTTGGCACATTTTGTCCCTACTGTCATTCAGTGTCTGTTTGGGGACAGGGGCTGTGTGCCCAGATGAGGAGGGAGGTCACTGCCAGAGTGACTGGGAAAGGCTCCTGGGGGTATGCCAGGATCATAGGGTGAAGGCCAGAACCAGTGAAACCTTAAAATGCATGTATGGGTNGTCTGACTTATATGAAATTTAATTTAATTTATTTTTACACCAGCAGCTGTCAGTTCAAAGAACAAAAACAAAGTAGCCATCTGTGCTTAATTTCATAAATCTACTGTAGATTGTCACATGATAGTGGAACTTGGACAAAAACATGTCATGTGATTGGGTCCAGTCCCTTTAAAGTCAGGCTTTCAGATATAGTCAGATGTAGTTGCAGCTATAGGCACGAGGCCCAGCCAAGCAGGCAGCGACGTGTCATGAACTGAGAGGGGTCAATCTGACAGAAATCCCAATTTCTAGGTCTTGTAACATATTCCCTCCTTTTCATGGCAGAAGTGTTTTGGTTCTTTTTTCATTACACTATGTTTTTAATTATCAGTATTGGAGCAAAACTATGAGCTTATTAGATAATAGCAGTGTCTGCAACATGAAATACAACATGAAATAACTCCTCTCCCATGAGAGCTGCAATGGCATGGAAAAAACAATGTGCCAGGGAGCTGTGAAGGACCAAGGGTGGTTTGCAGAGTCAAGCAGTCTCACCTTCCATTAGAAGCTCTTCCCTGATTCTTTAGATGTGACAAAAAGCATTTTCTTTAAACCTTCACTGAACACAGGTAAATGAGAGAAACATAAAGAAATGAGATTTTCTTTATCCATTTGAGAGTCAGGGCTAATAAAGAAAGTCAGAGTGTGTTTACTCTCCAAAATCATATTACTAAGAAAGTGCAAGGGAGAGAGATCAGAGGGGGTGTAATTAAAATACGGATCAAAAAGTCACATTTTTCAATTTGCCATGTGAAAAAAAAATAACAATCAGCTTGTCATATTCTCATTAAATACCAGATGGTTGAGCATGAGTAATAGATCTCTGGCTGACAGAAATCTGCAAACTCTTTTCTTTGGAGAGTTTTTAACTTCAGCAATCCGACCATATCGAATAGTCAATAACGTTATCAAGGTGAATGTATTTGTTTAGTATTTACGTGCATGTATTTGTCTGTGCGTGCCAGAGCGCACGTGCCTGTGGGGTGGAAACCAGAGCTGGGCCCCAGAGAAAGTGAAATTGATTCTTAGCAGGTAAGTTTAGCTGCCTAAAACGCTTTTACTCTCACACTCACAGACACAGGGGTTTCCTGAGGTTTAATGCTTTCCACCTTCTCATGGATAATTAGCTGATGACCACAGCCAGGTTGAAAGGAAAAGGTCACAACTCCTTTATCTAATGCAGCCACATAACTATAAGTCAGGTCTTCGCTCTCACCCTGAGCCCTCCAGGTCAATCTCTTTCTTGCACCACTGCTGTTCCCTCCTGTGGAGATCCAGCAGCTGCAGACAGCCCTGTCCCACTGCCTTTTCCAGGGCCAAGTCACCCCCAGACTAACTCCAGCAAAAGTTTTGTCATGTTCAAATTATTTATTACTCTGACTAGTTGTCACTAGTGCTGTATTTCAATGACGTTGACAGGATCTGGCCATAGACCACCACTGAGACGGTATGAAGAGAGAATGAAAAGATGCTTCTTTCCTTCCCCACATGATTTATTCTCTCAGTGTGCAACATGATGCTGCACAAGGACGTGGTCAGGTGGGGAAGCTCAGACCTACCAGGTCTGCTCATGGAGGCAGCACTGTCAGCATTGCTGGTCTGCTGGAGCCAGACCTTTCTGTAGCCGGGCTCCTGTCTTGATCCCAAATACAAAGATGCATCTGACTCTTTCCTCACTGGACTTCAGCCGTTTGCAAGGCTTGATATCAGCACAGCCAAATGACTGGGAGCCCTGAAAGGCCGATGTAATAAAGGAAACATTTAAGCCTGCCAGCAACACGTGGAATTTTGAAGAAGTCCTGCATGTGTGCAGAGGGGGAAGCCGTGCTCCTCTTGCCTGCTCCAGCCTGTTGTGGAAGTGAACACACACTGGTCTCTCCTGGAGACCTTGCATTTTATTTTAATCCCATCAACACCACCCCCTCCCCCCTTCTTGTTGCTGTTTTCCCTTAACCTAAAAGAAGTTATTTTGAATGAAAGTAGATTATCTGGTCCTTGTATATGGAAAAACATCAATTACTGTCAAAGAACAACAGTTTTTGTGGTAGGAGTGTGGTAACTTTATTCTCCTACAAGTTTGGGCTGGACTGATACTTACAGTAATAGTTAATGCCAGAAGAGAGCTTGTGAGGTTTCTTTGGTCTACTCTTTTTGCCAGTAAGGGATATTTCCCTATGGGATATTGTAACCGAGCTTTAATTAAAAAAATTAGAAGGCATTAAATCAGCACAAAGTAATAGCCTCCTTCAGTGTACCTCACATTACCAACCAACCTGTTAGTCTCAAACCTTCTTCATTCAGCCTACTGACACATCTGTGCTCTTGGCAGATCCAGATCTCATAACACTGTGTTGTTCAGGGATACCTAGAAGTGGTGCAGCTACATTAACACAATAAATTAGCATGGGTAGAGCACCATGCTAATAAGTCTGGATTGCTTCTCATCCTCAAGCTAGTTCTTTTAAACCTATCTCATTTAGCACTACAACGTGCAGTGCAGATGTATCCACACACTATCCAAGTCTTTGGGAACGATGCTGTTATGGGGAGCTCAGAAAATCCATGAGTGGTGGGAACAGTGGTGAAGCTGAGGAGCTTGGGCTCTCCCCACTCAAGGCTTCTAGTTGGTCAATACAGTGGTGTTTGCTTTTCCTACAACAAGGTCTTGGTGCCACTGAGATCTGTAGAAGTTTTGATACCAGCTACAGCTGTTCCAAAACTTTATCCTCTGTTTATTTTTCTAGTCAGAGTAAAAATGTTTTCCCAGTGATAATACCTTAATCTCTCAAAACTGTTGATTTCTTCTTAAATTCCATTCAGGTTTGCCAGTTTCACAACATTTTCCTTATGCACTTTTCATGTTTTTAGTTAATACGAGCATATATTACTGCCTGAATCACCTTTTTTGGGAATTGCCATCTTATCACACCAGCCTCGCTTTTCAGCTGTTACTTTTTCAGGAGTTCACCCCCCATCTCCTCTTTTTCTCTTGGATTGACAAGGCTGACGGAGGCACCTGTAAGCACTTGCTTTCTTGATCCTGGCTTTAATGATTAGCTTAAGGAGTCTCATATGCTCCTGTCATGCCTATTGCTACCTCTGACAACTTTCTTTTCAACGCAGCAGACTTTGATTGCGCTTAGAGACAAGGTCTGCAACACCTGCTTTCAAAGGAAATGAAAAGGCAGATATTCTGCTCATGAAGATTGACTTAGTAATGGAGCCAAGGTTAACAAATTCACCTGGAGATTTCCTATGGCTCTTGAGTCTGTGCTTCTCTAGTCTGGAAGGATGTACTGATGGTAAGGTAACAGTATCCTCACCTCCAGACACTGGCAGTGGTTTTTTGGCACCTTCCATGCTGTTTGGCTTCTCTTTGAGATTTGTTCACTCCCTGTTTAGCAGACCATGCCTTGCTTGCCTGCCTTCTGTCTACAGGTAAGGTGGTTTTGGAGAGCTGCTTCCATTCAAACCAATGAAAGAGATTGGTTTGCCTATGCTGCTTTTGGCAAGACAACACGTCCAGCCACCGATACTGCAAGAGACACCTAACACGGCACAAACCGGGAGGAAATTTCCATGTGGATTTAGCCCACCTGACAGCTGTTTCATCTCTCAGGTCCTCACGACCAAGGTCAGAGACTTGGGCAGAGTTGCTATTTGCTCATCAGAACAAAGGAAGTCTTTAAGCTGGTTTTACCACCCTATCAAACCTCTGTGGGCGAGGCAGGAGAGAACAAACTAGTTTTCAGGACCACAGAGGTATACAAATCTGAGGGTAAGCAGATATACATATAGGTGTCTGATGACTTGTCTGATATACCTGATTAGTGAGAAAGGGTGCTTTTGAGGTTAAGACATGGGAGAGGATTCAGGAAATCTGGATTTTGTTCCCAGCCCCACCACAGATTGCTTGTGGCATCTTGAATAAGTGTGTTTGCTTGTACCTTAGCTGTCTGCGTGTGTAAAGGGGGCACAGGGCTATTTACCTCCTTGCTTTTCCTCCAGAAAGACAGAACAAGTGCACGGGTGAGTGTCCCTAACCCACGTGGGCTCACATCTCACTGGGATCTCTTGATACCATCAGTGTGTGAATCACAGTGCTCAAGGGAAGAGAGCCACGTATACTTCACACATGTATGTACAAAGGATGAACGGTTCCAGAAGTATCAGCAAAGTATCAGAAGTTGGCCACTTCTGGGAATGGTAATCACCTTCCTGGCATCTGTCTCTGGCAATCTCAAACTGTTAATGAAAATTTGAATCAAACCGGGACTGAGTATTTTATTTCATGGTTCACCAGGCAGTGAAGTATTTAAACACCTCCATCTACCTTCCTTCATGACAATGCATATTCAGGTCCTGTCTGCAAGAACAACAGAATTGAAACAAATGCAGAGAAGCACAAAACTAACTGGACAACACTGAAATTGTGGGCAGCAACACTATTTCTCTTTGTTCTTTGGTCATATCAATTACATTTATTACGTGGTCATATCAGTCATATGGGTCACACAACATTAATTTTTAGATGGGCTTAAGGAGGTGACACTGAACAGCAGAAAAGTCTGGTATATTAACTTGTCCATCCTCCTGTTAGATTCAAGTTCTATCGTTGCTGGTTGAATTACAAGTACAACCAACCCCAGTCATTCAGGCCTCCACACTCTCCTGCAAATATAAAAATTATTACTGTTATTTGCAATAGCAGTAACATTAATGAGTGAGAATGTCCAGACATGGCCAGTTATATGTTTTTTCGGTTGATTCAGTGGTCTTTCTACCCTTTTAACCCATTCTAGGTTGTTATTCAGGGATCCTGCTTTGAGGTTCTGTCTTGCAATATCTTGCTTTAAGGCTGTTGTAAGGCACTCTCTTGAGAGTCTCTTTTCTTGGCAAACTCTTGTAGCAGCAGGCTTTGTAGGCAGACTTCTTTCATTACATAACCTTTTCCTCTTGATAGGGCATCTGTAGTACCGGAGGGAGGAGGATGCCGATGCAGACAGGTTTTATCCTCCCACCTTATTTTCATGTCCATGCATTTTCTCCTTTTCAAGAGAGCTCTAATACTTCCCCTTGCTACTGAAAGTAGGTGGAGGAACAGTCAGTTTTTCCTATCCTTGGCAAAATGTTTTCCTGGCACTGTTGCATATTGTGGAGCAAGGAGCACGAGCACCCTCACTGTTGCAGTGATGCAGGAGGAGGAGCAGTGCTCCAGCTAGATTGCCTGGGCAGGTACGTGACCCATCAGACATCCACTGATAGCATCAATAGAACTAGTGACGTGAGCACCTGTGTTAGATTCTGCAGGTACAGCTGATACTAGAGTGGTGCAGGAAAACCCATGGAATCGCCTCCTGGCATGATCTGAAAATGCACAGTGGAATGGGAAATGCCATAAGGTTTTCTGGGAAACAGTCCTTTCAAACCTCATAGCTATCTGAGCCCACCTCCTTGGGAGCAGAGATTTAAACTTGAGTCTCTCACATTCTGGGGATATATCCTCATCCTTTAGCCTTACAGAGAAAGGTGAGAGAGTCAGGTTTGGTTTATAATTGAATGTAGGTGTTTAATTAGCTATGACAAAGTAGATCAGATTCAGCAGAGTATACTAGGAAAGTCCTGTTCCCAAATATCTGAGAAAGTGGTGATGAGGACACTCTTCTCAATGGGAGACCAAGGTTCAAAATCTGCTTTCTAATCAAATGTGTGGGCAAGGAGAGAGGAGGAAGACTTGAAAGCAATTTCCTACCTCTTATGTGGCTAAAGGAAAACTATGGGGGAGATAACTGTTAGTTGTTTTTTAGTATTTTTTCTTATCTCCGGGAAAGGCTTTACAGCCAGGACTCCAAGAGGAGATAGGTGCCACCTTCTCTCCCAGTAGCAGCTATAACTGCCTGTGCTTAATTACTTCCCCACTAAATACTTCACACCACATGGCCTCTTGTAGACATTTCTTATCCGTCAGCTTGGGCAGCTCCTTCTTCTACTCTCCTGCTTCTCTAATCCCATCCTGAGGCATCAGATTTACTTGCTCCCTTACACCAGACCTGGCACCCTGAGATGCCTGCGTCTCTAACCCAGGGCTGAGGATTCCTGTATACACTGGGGTAGGCGGAAGTTAAGTATTAAACCAGTGTGGTTTTCCTTTTTTGGTGTGAAATCTCCTTTTGCCTGAACTATGAGCATGTTGGACGTGGAGGAAAGCAGTACTTCTGGCTGAAGCACGCATACAATTAATCAAGCCTTGTGATCCTCTTTGCCTCAGATCTTCAGTAATGAGTTCCCTCTGGCTAAAATGACATGTTTAAGGCCCTTGTGCTGTTATACTCAGCCTGCTTTATACTTTCTGCTGTATGTATGGGACTTGCAGGGAACTGGTAAGATTTAACACTTGTACTCTGACTGGCACATGACTATCTTTATAGATCAAAAAGTTTTTCAGATATCAGCCAGGAAAAAATAAATATGTTTCTTTAAGGTTTTTTTCTTCTAAATGAACAAGTTTGGTTTGTATGGGATGTTTCTCAAATTTTCTGTTTTGCCATGGAAATTTATATTCTGCCTTCTTACACTTAAATTACTTTTACTTCAGTGGAAAATGCCCCCATTCCCACACATTTTAACCTCCACTAACCTTCCTATGAGAAAAAGTAGAAGCATGAAGGAATAAAGCAGTGAAAAATAACAGGGTTAGTTTGGTTTTTAGACCTGTGATTCTGACACCAGAGCCTATCTGACAAATAGAATTACTCACATTTTGTAACATTTTATTTCACTGCTCTCACTACTCTGATCACTTTTCCTCTAACCTTGACATCTCAGGAAGAAGAAAGAGGAGAAGGAAAGCGTTAGTCTGTTTCAGGATAAAGTCACCTTTTTCCCTTAGCCAACTCAAAAGTTAAATCAACACTCTCCTGTCACAGATTACTCTGTAAATACCCCAGGCGCACCCTTGCTGTCCCCACTGAAGTTTCTCCCTTCAGAAGGATGCTAATTTTCATTGATGATTGAACAAGTCTTCAGATTCAAAGTTCTCAGTGTTGCTCCCCACATGCTGATGTCCCTGGGCGTGGCACACATAGCATTGCACATGTGCATTTTCTTTGTTTGCTTCCATCACAAGGTCAGGTTTTCCACCTCTTGCAAAAAGTGGAAGAAAGTGATCCACAAGTCTTGTCATGTTCTGGTTGGCATGGCACCGTTTTCTGCCACTCTGAGCTATGGCTCTATATCATCCACCAAATAACCTTTTAAGTGACACACTTCTACACTCTCTCCTGGATCCAGTAGCTGGTGTTAGGAAGCTCACCAGAGCTTTACTTCTTGGGATCCTGTTCTGCAGGTCTTCAGGTTAATGTTTCTAAATTTAATCAAAAAAGATGATGTCAACAGGAATCATACTGTAGGCTTTCCCAGTGCTGATTGTAATCTTTATTGGTGGTTAATTGATAAAAGTGCTAAAAGTCTGTTTCAGAATTTCTGTTTCATAAAAATATCTCCTTTGTTGAAGTATCAATTAACCATCTTGGTTCAAAGTTTATTTCTCTTGTGTGGAGCCATGTATTCTGTAATAATTGTCTAGATTCTGACACTAAATACTGTAATTTCTCCTGCTATGTTTAAAACCACTTCCAAAGGCTTCTAAGTTTTATTTCCTTCCCATTTTCTACATAAATAGCTGGAGTTTGTTCATGCTTGGGGAGATTAATAAAACTATAGAGTAGATTGTGAAATTCATCCCAAACCAAAATACAATGAGCTCCATTCCAAGACCTCCTGCAGGCGCCATTTCTTTAATTAAATATATGCCAAGGTTCCTCTCCATGAAGTAAATATATAAAACTGCATATTTGAAGGCAATTATCAGCTACTGTATTTTGACATTTCTTCACTGCAAATCTTTTAACCTTTATTAAGGGAATTCTGGTTGAATGGAGTTCTGCTTGAGATATATATAGAAAGAAAGCTTAATGTCTGTATGAAATTATGGACAAACTAAGGAGAAATCATAGGAAATGTGAGTAAATGAAACCCTGATTTTGATCCTGCCAAAGGCTGTGGCCAGGAAACATTCATCATTAGCAAGAGCTACATGATTGTACTGAAAGCAGAGAAGGGTATTTTTACTGGGGAATCTTCAACTTTCTCCATTCACAGTCTGGCTTTGCTGGTGAACTCTGGCTTTGCTGGCTTTGCACAGAACAACGTGTTTCCAAGCCTTGTGGTAGTGGTGTCATAGGAAAAGAGGTAGGGCTGGTTGCAAATGGGGCAGTGTAGTGGGTTGATGCTGACTGGATGCCAGACACCCACCAAAGCCTCTCTATCACTCCCCGCTGCAGCTGGACAGGGGAGACAAAATATAACAAAGGATTCATGAGTTGAGGTAGGGACAGAGAGAGATAAAATACCATCACTCATCAAATACCATCACAGGCAAAACAGACTCAAATTGGAGATATTAATTGAATTTATTATGAACAAAATCAGAGCATAATAATGAGAAGTAAAATAAAACCTTAGAAACACCTTCTCCCCACACCTCCCTCCTTCCCAGCTCTACCTCCTTCCCTCTGGCAGCCCAGGGAGACAGGGAATGAGGGTTACAGTCAATTCATCACATGTGGTTTCTCCTGTTGCTCAGGGAGAGTCATCCTTCCCCTGCTTCCCTCTTCTCTGGCCACAATTACAACTGCGCAGTATCTTTAATTTTCTTCTTCTTCTTAAATATGTTATCTCAGAGGTATTACTACCATTTGTAATTGGCCCAGCCTTGACCAGCAGCACATCCATCTTTGGGCCTGACAGGGTTTGTCTCTGCTGGACATGGAGGAAGCTTCTGGCAGCTTGTCACAGAAGCCACCCGTGTAGCACCCCCGCTACCAAGGCTTGGCCATGCAAAGCCAATACAGGCATATGCTGTGTGTATGAGCCCAGTTAGCCAAGACAAAAGCCCTCTGCTCCTGCACTGTTTTGTTTTGAATGGGAGCAGACATCAGTTGCCTCTTTCTCTTCAGTCAATCTTTCTGTATCAGTAGTTTCTTCTGACAGTGGGTGGTGTGAAGTGTGAGAGGGACTCTGGACAAATAAGCAGGGCGGGATGGCCTGGAAAGAGGAGCACTGAATGAGGAAGCATTGCTCCAAGAGAGGGACATTTACAGTTGTGTTGACACTAAAGTGGAGGACACAGGAAATTCCAGGTGTGTATGGACCTTCTGCCCTCAGGAATAGGAGGCTGATGTGCTGTCAGTGCCCACATTGTGAGTGGGATGGCCAAGGCAGAGGCGGGCAGTGGATGTCCAGGAGAGCCATCACAGTTCTGGACTGCATCCAGATTTCCACTCCTGGAGGAGGCCAGAGTCCTGCTGACCCTTGTGTCTTTAGCTCAGACCATCAGGCATGCCCGATATTTTTCCAAAACTGCTCTGGATGTCAGGGGAAAGGGGTAGAAAACTTTTCTGGGGAGGACACAAGAGGGATGAAAGCAGAAGACATAGGTAGGGTTCTGTTTCAGACGTGGCCTGGAGCAGCAGAAGCTCCTGCAGCCACCACTGCAGACACTGGTGTGTAGGTTCATTCATGTGGGAAACCCTTGTGATTTGGGAAACTTCCTGGCAAAGAAACCGCAGCTCCTGCTCGAGCCAGGAGACACAAGCATGCCCACAGTTTGGGTATCATTTTGAGCAAACCCAGCAGTTTTTGGGAGCTGCTGGAGGCTGGTGGTTCTTCGCAAACTCTCCACATCGTTCTGCCTTGGGATAACCTTTGCCTAAACTGGGGTTCTGTCCTGGAAACACAGGCCAACATGTGCTGCACTTTATGCACTATTAGATCTGAGCCTGCTCAAACCTGCTGACTTGACAGCAGGCTACTAGATGAAAGCAGGCTTAGTTCATTTATAATCCAGAAATAGAGAGTTCCAGATGAATTTTCTTACACAGCATAGTTTTCAACTTTTTTTTTACTGGTAATCATCCTGCCATAGGAAAGAAAGACAGTAGAATAAAACTTGATCTTGCCGTTCTTAGCTGGTCTAAACAGAAGTTGTCTCTCCAAAACTCCAAATTTCCCTTCCAATACATATGTTGAAACTTTGCCATGGATATTTTTCTGCCTTTTAAGAAAAAACATTAGATGATCCATCTATAAGAGGATCTCTGACATCAATTGGTAATGGATACTGCACATTAAAAAGATTCATTCTGAACAGCTCCTGCCCCACACAAACCCTAAGCCTGTTTGGCCTGACCTTCTGTGGCTTTTCTTGCCTGCAGAATAACTCACGAAATTTTTAGCATTCCTGCAATCATAACATCTGGGCCTCATTGTTCTATACCTTGGGAAAAAGGAGGGCAGTGACAAACACACTTCGAATTCACATCCTCTTTCATCTGGTTCTCTACAAGTTTTGAATCAAGATGCTCAAGCATAAATTTCTGCTGGTCATTTCTGGCTGCCCTCCTGAGGAGCAGCCAGCAGGGTGAAAGAGGGAGATGAGCCAGCAGAGTGAGCCTGTGCATACAGCACTGGGCTTCTTCTTTATGTTGGGCAAGTAAACAGAAGAGTCACTTATTCAAAATATTCTGTGTATTGGGTTTGTGTGACAAGCTTTTGGTAGAGAGGGTGGCTATAGGGGTGACTTCTCTGAGAAGATGCTGGAAGCTCTCCCTGTGTCAAGTGGAGACAATGCCAGCCAGCTCCAACAGGGACCCAATGCTGGCCAAGGCCGAACCCACCAGCGACAGTGGTAATGCCTCTGGGGTAACGTATTTAATAGAAGGGGAAAAAATTGAAACACTGGAACAATTGCAGCAGAAGAAAGGACTAAGAATGTGTGAGAGGAAAAACTCTGCAGGCACCAAGGTCAGTGCAGAAGGAGGGGGAGGAAGTGTTCCAGGCATCAGAGCTGAGATCCTCTGCAGTCCATGGTGCAGTCCACAGTGAAGCAACTGTGCCCCTGCAGCACATGGAGGTCCAGTGTGGACCAGAGAATCACCTGCAGCCCCTGGAGGACCCAGTGTCAGAGCGGGAGGATGCCTAAAGGAGGCTGTGACCCCATGGAAAGCCTGCACTGGAGCAGGGTCCTGGCAGGACTTACAGACCCGTGGAGAGAGGAGTCCATGCTGGAGCAGGTTTGCTGTTAGGACTTGTGATGCTGTAGGTGGCCCGTGCTGGAGAAGTCTGTTCCTGAAGGACTGTGCTCCATGGCGGTGATCCACGCTGGAGCAGTTAGTGAAGAGAGGCCTTGGGAAGTACTCAGATTGGAGAATTTTGTCTGTGGCAGGACACTGTTGGAACAAGGGAAGAGTGTGAGGAGTCGTCCCTCTGAGGAGGAAGGAATGGCAGAGACAAAATCTGGTGAATTGATCACAGCCCCCATTCACCAGTGCTATTGGTGGGGATGAAGGAGAGGATCTGGGAGTGAAGTTAAGCCTGGGAAGAAGGGAGGTGTGGGGAGAAGGTGTTTTTACAATTTGGTTTTATTTCCCATTATCTTACTCTGATTTGATTAGTGACAAATTAAATTATTTTTTTCAAGGTAAATCTGTTCTGCCCATGATCTCTTCCTGTCCTTATCTCTACCCACGAGCTTTCCCTTGTATTTCTATCCCCTGTCCAGCTGAGAAGGGAAGTGACAGAGGGGCTTTGGGAGGGACCTGATATCCAGCCAGGGTCAACCCACCACATACTGGAAGATTTTTGGCAACCTATTAAAAATACCAAATTAGTGCTGGTATGTGAATTGTATTTTCTCTAGTCCTTTCCAGAGACCTGCAGGAGTTTCTCTCTTGCTCATCACGAAACTTTGAGCTATGCACATTAAGAGGTCTTCAGTGATTTGAAGAAAATCCTCTTCTGTACTTGTTGCAAAGAGAAGTTGCATAGTTTAAAAAAATGGTTATGACCCTTAGTATATTACTCTTCTCTAATAATTTACTTTTGCATCAGTTGCACTTTGTCATGTTCCACAGCGTGTAGGAAATGCCATCAATAACCTGTAACCTTTCAAAGGTTGGGGGTCATGATGTTCATTCTGATGGGCAAAAGCATTATAGAAGCAATGCATGTGTTTGGGGCTGGAAAGGGTAAGATTTTGGTACAGCTGTAGGCTCATTAACTAAAGGAGTACAGTGTTGCTTTGTTGTTATGATTTGATAGAATGCTTGGAAACAAGCAAAAGATCAGTTTGTGTTTGGGAAGGAATAATTCAGCTTCATGTGGATGCCTTTTATTTTTAGAGAAATGTGTCTCCCTTAGACCCTTGTAAAAATAAATTGTGTGGAGCAGAGGGACATTGCCTGCATGCAGAATCAACTATTTGCCAAATGTTTTCTTTGTTTAAAATATGCACTTGCTAGACTGAAGCCCAAACTGCAAAGTTCAAACCAACACTCAAATTCTAAACAGCGCAGACTTTAAAGTCACTGAAGTCCAACTGGGAATCATGGCATTATAAGCAGTCCTGGAGTTAAATTTTTACAGCAGCCTTTGCTTACAAAATATCAGAAGAGGTGCAAGTGCTACCACCTGTTTCCTTCGTCACCGCTCCCAGTTTTTGCAACAGCTCAGCGGTTACTGTGCTCCGCCACGATGGGAAAGACCCAAGTTCGGTTTTTGGAGAGATGGAAAAGCATTTGAGCCCATGGACTCTCAGAGTGTGCTCAAGAGGGTCTCCTTCAGACAGTCCTGCAAAAGAACACTGTTTTCATCAAATGCTAGATTAAAAAAGAAAAGAATTTGAGCATGACTATTTTTTACCCCAGTCAATATTACCCGGAAGAGAGAGACAAGGGTAGCAAACCTTGCTCCAGCAAAAACTTTGTTAGGGTAGAATACTCAAGCAGGGGTTGGAGCTAAGAGCTGGAACCAATTTTTATTTTTTTTTCCTAAGTGAACACCTTCATCCTCACTAAGTTAATGTCAAGGACATGCTTTGTGTCCCTGTCTGGCTCCCTTAGCACACATGATAACTGGGGGCCAGGCAGGGCAGTAACTGATGGCCTGGATGTGGAAGGGGGTGATGGGGTGGGGGAGCAGAGAAGGGATGTCTCTATCAGTGCTGGGGGGGCCACTCTTTCACATCCTTAGGGAAGCTGATCAAACTATGGGACAGAAGTACAGGGCAATCAATGGCTTAGTATTCCTTACCCACCCCAGTCAGGTATGCACAGTACTAGATAACATTGTTGATCGGGGGCCATAATCAATGACAGCCTTTGGGGGAATTTTAGATGACCAGTTATACATTATTAGTTCATTTGGTTTAATAACCTATGAATAACTTTGCAGACAAGGAGTTATTTCGTAAAGTGGAGGCTTTTTCTTTAAATCTAATTTTTACTTTTAGTGAAACATAACACAGGACAACAATAGTGATAATAGCTTTAATATATCAAACCCGGAGTTTTATCATTCAACATACCTCAATGCATGGCTTGAACCTTCAGAGCTGCTTCTTAGCAATTTTAAGATGATACCTGTGGGTGCTGGGCACTTGGATGCTTCTAGATCCTCGGCTCAAAGTGTTCCTTCATAAGGCTATTCTGTGAACCAGGTTCAAAGCTTTCAGTGGGGAAATCTCCCGTGAAAGACTCGTGCTTCCTCTGTGATCCCTGGTAATCTTTCCCTAAGAGAAAAATCTGCATTACATTGGTCTGATTTAAATATGCAAGCAGAGTTTGACTTCTTCCCTTACTCTGTAATTAATGTATAAAGTACCCATCTCTTGGCAGCATCTCTGGGTGGTGTGTAACAGAGGAGCACTCAGCCCACCTGGTCTGCAGAGCTGGGGTTTGCTCCTGCTGCCAAAGCGGACACTACTGGGAAAGGAAAAAACAAACTGAAGGAAGGCTGCCGTTCTCAGTGATGAGGTGACCTGAAGACAAAGGCCTGATGTGCCCAGCTGGGATGACAGCCACCGAGAGACCCCAGTGGACATCCTCAGGGAAGAAGCTCCATAGATGGGAGTCCCTGCCGAGAAGGTTCAAACAGCAAACCCAAGCGCAGCAAAACTGTACAGTTAAAAAAAAAGAAAGAAAAAAAGATAGTTTTCATGTTCCATAAGGCTATGATTATGTGATATACATATTTTTATTCAAGATCAAAGCGTTGTTTTTAATAGTTAAATATTCACATATGCAAATGAGATTTGATTTGCATAAAGTGATAATTATGTTATTCATTAGGACTTGGTAAATGTTGTGTTCAAATTCCATGATCATTTTGCTTTAGGGTTACTGAGAAACAAGTTTATGAGTTTGAGGGAAAACCTATTGTGAAAGTAAACGGCAGAGTTTATTTCCACCAAGCCGGGATGATTTCCCTACCTCCTACGTTCCCAGGGTGGCATGTCCAGTCTAGCCCATTATATCAGCTAATGTCTGTGGGGAGGCCCAGGGCTGCTGTCCCTGCAAGGTCATCTGTCAATGCCAGCCGGGGAGGGGGAGCTGTCAGTCTCCCCGTGTCATTGTCCCTTCCCAGCTGCCCCGCCGCGCTCTGCCCGGCCGGCTCGGGCCTGCGGGAGCGCTCCCGCTTCCCGCCCCGCTTCCCTCCCGCTCACACGCGCCTTCCCCTGGGTCAGGAGGAACAATGGAGCAAGCAGGACAGGGCAAGCCTGTGCCGAGCTGCAGACACTTGATAAATGGGTGGGCAGGCGGCAAGTGACAATATGCAGACAAGTGATATCATTTGCAAATGGATCCGGCAGGGGAAGCAAGAATACAGAGAGGGGGGAAGACAGAGTCAGGGGCACGGAAAAGGTTTCTCGTTAACCCTTGCAGGAGGGTGGGAAATATGCTAGCTTGGATCTCTGGGAAATAAAAGGTTGGGAATACGACTTTTTGGTCCCTCACCTGCCACCTCCGGGATAGCAGAATACCCCACAAGGAAGGCACATGACATTCATGGCTTTCTTAAAAAATTCATTTCTAATATCTTTAGCCTTCTGTCCTGATGCATAAAGATGGGCATCTTGGGAATTACCTGGGATTTACTCCTTCTTCAGAGAGATTCCTATCTCCTTGTTCACAAGTGGAGGTCAGTGCCCCAGAATAAGGCCCAGTGCTCCGGCTGCACTGACCTCACCTTCAGACACGCCAGTGCTGGCGTTACCCCATCACCCTGGTGAATCAGCATCCCGGGAAGACTCCACATCCCACTGGCAGGCGAGTGGAGACAGGAAGGGATCAGGACTGCTGTGTATGCAAATGGCTCTTCAGGAGCGGCTTACCAAGCCAGACAAATGGGCAAATAGGAGAGGTGTCATGCATGTTTTAAATATTTGTGTATGTAAATACTTTGTAAAGGTCAGTCATGAGATTATATCCCCTCCTTTCCCCCAAACCCTTTCTAAACACTGGGATGAGAAGCAATCATCATCCAGTATATTGGATGAGAAAAGGACTGGACAGTCTACTTAAAATATAGGACTAAATTTTTTTCATTATACAACTGTTATGTGTCTCTCCTAGTGGCCATCAATCTCCACCTTTCTTTCATGTGTGTTTTTTTTCTGACCTCAGTTCCACAAGAAGTTTTATATCCATGCTATTTGCTTCCAATGGACATGGGCTGTGTTCACACACCATGAGATTTGCCTTCCTGTCTCATAAGCCCAGTTGTGCCAGTGGAGTTGATCCTCCCCTGCTGTGCTCAGAGTGTCATGGTGCATGCCAAGGAAGTCAGACCACCCGCTTGGAGAACATGTTCAGAGATGGCTGCCGGGACAGAGCACTTTGGGATCATGGAGTTACTATCAATCTGCTTCTGGCAGCATCACCTCTGCAAATGAGCCTCATGCAGAATTTCCAAGACCATCAGGATGGGGAGTGTGTCTACAAAAGCTGGGTCTCCTGCAGTCACAGACTGTATGCAGAGGCAATGCTACAACCAAGTCTTGGGTTTGTGTTTTGTTCTTTGTACAGAGGAGGTTTTTGACAAGAGCTGAACAGATCTGTAGAACGCTCTCTAGTCATCACAAATTCTTCTCTGCTTATGATAGAACCACTGTCATGGAGGTTTGAGGAGGTTTCCAGCACAGAGGCCACAACTCAACTAAAACAACCATCAGCCCCCTTTTTCATGACAGGTAGCACTGGCTTGCAGTGAACACTGGCAAAATGAACTAGACCAGGATATAATTCTTCCATGGTGAGAACCAGGATTTTGTGATGATAGAGGTTCTCAGAGTGCAGTATTTTGTGTGATACAACCTCTCCACCATCTTTCCTGCCACTCTTAAGCATAGTGTAAACTTTGAAGTAATGTTTCCAGCCCTTTTGCCTGCAAAGACATGTCATCTTCCTTTTTCTCTCTCTCTCCCTTTACTTGCTGGATATCAGCTGTAGTTAACATATTTTAGTTATTCTATTTAAATGCACTAAAAATACAGGTCAAATAGCTGGATCATCCATTGGCTGCCTCATTATCCTATTGAATGAGGAGTCTTTTTGGCTTTTACTGTGGACACGGACAGGATATATTAGAACTTGTCTGTCATTAATAACTTCACACACGCCCATCTAAATGGCCAATTAATGTTCACATCTGCCTTAATGTTATTTATTAACTTGTATTACCTATAACAGCCACTAATGCTTTTGGAACTTATTTCTCTTCATTCCTAACTTTTCTTCTGTTCTTTGGCCCCACATTAATGCTATATTTCTTTCAGAACCTCTCTCATTGTAGGAGGATGGACAAGATGACCCGATAGCCTTTCCCATCTCTAATTTCTGTATGCACACTTCCCTCATTAGGACACTCCTGCACAATAAAGGCAGAATACCAGACTTAATATCTGAAAAAAATGTTCTCCTTCTCCCCAGCCGTCTTGCTGTGCTGTCAGGCCTGATTTAGCCTTACCAGCTGCACATCTGTTGCTCTTCAGGGCACGGAGAGCCCGAAGATGGGAGGAGGTCGTTAAGGGTCGTACAGACTCCATCATTAGAAACAAAACTGCACTGAAATCTCCTTTCTTATCCGTTGCTAGCTTTTTTCCCTTTTTTTTTTTTTTTTTTTAGGTGACTTTCACATTGGTCAGAGAAACAAAATGCTTGGGTTTTACTTTTCTTAGGCCAAGCTCTGTCTTTCTGGCCATCAACAGCAGTCTTTCACTTGACTGCTGTTGTACCAGATCACTCAATTGCCCATGGAAATCCTCACTTCTTATGCACATGGCTTCAGTGCTGAGGACATGCATTTAGAGTTGCTGCTTCTACATGTCAATGACTGCAACAATTAAAAAAAAAAAGGAGGAAATTGGTCTTACAGTGCATTTTTTTGAATTGTATTTCAAATAATTGGTTTTCCTTTGCTGTTTTGTGTGGTAGGGGAAAAAAACTGAAGATTTCTCTCTGCCTCATATTACTCATCTGACAATGTAGATGGCAAATTTCATGGAATTAAATACCTTTATCTTTGTGAGATATGTGAAAATCACACTTGGCTGCTCTCTGTTCATATTATCTGCATTAGGGAGTGGATTCGGGCTTACTCTGAACCACCCTGGAAATCCTTGTTAGGACAGTTTTGCTTGATCTTGAATGTGACTGGCCTCCCATTTCACCTGAGATGACTGAAAAGAAACTGAAGAGTGGCTGAACAAATAAAAAAACTCTGTGGTAAGAAATCTGTAGTCAGAGCAAGTCTCAAAATGTGATGTTTAGAAAAATGATAGCTAACAGTAAATTCCTGTTCTGGCTATTGCTTTCTGTACCAAACCTTTGGAGAAACTCCTGGCCTCAGAGGGGCAATGGACACTTTTTTTGGGTGTCCTTGAGGACCTGAACTACAATTCACTAAGCAGTCTTGCACAGCTCTGCCTGTAAGGTGGTTCTAGGTGTTGGTCCAGGACCCTATTTTGAGGTTTGTCAAGTCCTTTCAATGGGATGACTTTCAGTTACTCTAAAGTCACTTTTAACATAAGGCAAATGTTAAGGTAAATGCAAAGGAGACTGGTTTTATTGCAATCCAAATTTAACAGCATAGTTACTCAATTTCAAGACAGGTGGATAGAAATAGAAAAACATAATTATAACTATCTATATGTTAGATCACCCAAGAGGTGTCTCTCTGTTTCATCCAGCTAGCAAGCTGTCAGATACTTATGCAATGTCTTGGCATATCCCTTCCTTACATAGAAGTGTAGTCTTAGGCTGAGCTTTCAGATTTAGGAACAGGTTTATCTTTACAACCCCCAACCTTCCCTGAGGATCCATTCTGAATCTGGTATCTATGCAGGATAAATGCTCCCTTCTGCCTTGCAGGGCAGGGGATCAGCCCTCAGAATATGACTTCTTTATACACTGAGACCGACATTTCCTTTAACCACCCATACTTTATTCAACCTTACTTCTACAAAGAGGGAAATGAGAACAGTGTGCATAGTGTTTTCCAATTTCTCATCAAGATCAGGCATGATGATAAGTAACCACCTCGGAGTGATAGCAGGTGTTAGCTGGGGTGAATCAACCTTGGGCTGGGCTCTGAGGCATTCTGGGGCAAGGAATTCCAGTGCTATGGATATTAATGACTAGTGATAAAGAGGCTTAGATTCCTGAATCATGCTTTTATTTTGTATCTGTTTAATTTTAACCCTAATTTATTATAAACAGGGGGAAAAAGCATATTCAAACCTCTACAAAGGCAGAAGATTCTGGTTTTAATATTAAAATATGTCATTTGCAACAACCTTTACATCTTTGTCATATACTCTCAATAAATGACTTCTAAGATTGATTAAAGACCTTAGCTTTGCTTCACATGTTAATCAATCTCACCAGCCAATTAGAGCTTTGGTGCTAGAGAGCAAAAGAGATCATCTCTCCGGCAGCATTTATTGTGCAAGCCAAACCTTTATGACCTAATACTGGTAGAGAAACCCATGGCAGTTTAGGGGAAAAGAACATCAAAGAATTGCAATGTTATTCATGCTGATACTTGATGAATAGATATTTAGAAGTTGTATTTCAGAAGAGGTAAAAGTTAATGCAGAATTGGCTTTCCTGGACTGAAGCAGAATTGGTGTTTTAGAATAGCAGACTCCTACTTCTGAGCTACCCATGATCTTCCTTCTTTTTATGAGTCGGAATATGTCAATTAAATTTGCTTCAATTTCGCTACCTGTAAAAAGGGAATGAAACGACCTGGTTTTCCATCTGGATGAGCTGAGGATGAATTAGCTCATGCTGGAAGTAAATGAAAAGCAAGACATCCATTCCAGAGATTCTACAGTTTCCGACCTGAACAATTTAACTGAAAATGAATTTGGAGCAACAAGAGCAGAACTACATCAAGCTTGCAGGTCACTGCTTCCTGGTCCTGAATGCACTGAGCAAGGCAGGCTATGGGAAACGAGCAGAGGGGGCTACAGTCCATTTTCTGCCTGTCTCCACAGCTGACCTGCTTAGTAGCTTTTGTAACAGTGAGGCCACAAGCTAGACACGGAAAATCAACACTTGTTGTGTCAGTTCAGCTCAGTGTTGAGGCACACTGATGTGCCTGAGTTATACATGAATAAACAGATGATTTCAACCACCAGGGCTACAAGCCCCTGCATTTTTCAGAGGATTTTTAACTCGCTCTAAACATAAAGAGAAATTCTGCACTGTGTAGGATGTAGTGATTAAGTGGCCAAGCAAGAACTACCTTTTTGAGTGTATGTGCCCTGGACCTTTTGCAATGGGTTGCTGTGTCCTGATTGGAATCTCTGAGTATAACATAATTTAAATAAAAACCAATGATAATAAATAAAAAGATACAGTAAAAATAAAAATTGAAAATACCTGTAAATGTCACAAAAAGTCTTTTTTATTTTCCATAGTGAATATTTATTACAAAATTCTTTGGTATTGCGAGGTATTGCAAAATGCTTTATTTCACAGAATATACATTTGAGGGTGTTGAAAGATCAGATTCCTAGAATTCATCTATTCTTGAGGTGGATGCTAACAACATGTTAGGACTAGACTGAGGGCATTATCTGAGTTCCATGTATAGCCTGAATTCCAGACGAGACTGAAGCCAATTTTATTTATGTTTCATCTTGGTATAATATCTTTCCGTCATTCAATTGTCTTGGTCTAAACACTGCAGGAAAGTTACTTTCAGATGAATGTCTGGGTGTCAGGGGCTAGCAAGCTAATAGTCTAATTACTTTTGTAGTCTTTATTAGCTGAAATGTTTATTAGAAAGGTTAGTTTTTATCCAATGAAAGATGACAATCTGGGTTTGATTGAGAGCTGTTTGTTGTTTTAATATTGTTAGCTGTGTGAATGGGTTAACACACTTCTCATCTTCCAGAAGCTGAAGGCTATGAGAAATCCCAGGGGCAGCCACTCCTCAGCCCACATTTGCTGCCTTTGCCAAGGAAAGATCCCATAAGATTTCCCCCCCTCCATCACTTAAGGGTTGTGATGATTTTTAATGTCACTGCCTAGATGGCCTGGAGATTTTTATCTATTGCACTTACAGGTCACCTTAATATTATCTCACTCAGAGAGGGGAAAAAGTTTCTAGTGGGATAATATTAAGTTATACAGCATGACACAAGGTCAGACTGTGAGAGACAGGAATATATGAATAAAGCCAGTGGCCATGAGAGTCACCAGTGTGAAAAAAACCCCAAACAGAAAAAAAAAGAAAGACGAGAAAGGAACAAAGAGTAAGAGGGGGAAAGTGCTGGTGGAGGAGAGAAGTGAGGAGGGGGCAAAGAAGAAAGATTAAAGGAGAAAAAGAAGGGATCAGGGTCAGAGTGGATAATGTAAAGCCGTCCTTCTTATCCCAATCAGCTGCACACTGTGTGCTCTCGGTGGCCATGTTCATACTGAATTAGCTCCAGACTGTTTCTTTTCTCTGAGACTCCATCTTTTTGAAAATACATCATCAGTACAACTCCATCCTGAAGGCATATTACGCTAATGCATCATTATTGCGCCGGCTGACTGATGATGCTCCCGTGTCATACATCACGAGAGCTGCGCCTCTCTCTGATGAAATGTTGGTGTGATACATAATCAGGGAGAAGCACATAGGTCCTGCATCTAACGACTCCAGAGATGTAAACTATCCAGAATTAAAACGAAAACCTTGGTGAAGGGGAGCCAGGAAAAGCAAGCATCCCTAAGAGTCTGGCAGCAACCTGAAACTCCTGAGAAAACCGGCAGTAACTTTGAGTTACATTAGTGGAAGTGCCTGGAAGGCTGCCAAAATCCAGCTGCTGGGCTTGGACAAAAGTCACAAAAACCTTAGCAACACGTCAGTAATGAGAGGCAGCTACCAGAAGCCGGAGAGGGCATACAGCAACATCCCGCTCCAGCCCTGCCTGTGAAGGCAAAATCACAGCTTGACTGATAAGCAGATACACAGCAAGGGAAGGGAAGGAATGGGGAAGGTGGGGACACCTGTCATGGGGTGGCTAGCCTTGGTTCCCTTCCAGATAAGTGTCTCTCCTCTCCTCCCTAAAACACAGTCATGCTGCCTCTATGGCTTCCCATGGAAGCCAGTGGCTGCTGTGATGGATGGGCTTGCAGAATCCAGCCCTGGCCAGTGGGAAATTGCAACATCCTCTTGTTAATCTGTTTTGGGAGAGGGGTGGAAGAAGAATGGAAACTTGGCTTAATGGCAGCCTGAAACTTGGCATGAATCCATAATTTCTTGATCCACATCCACATCCACATCCACTCTTCCTGTCCTGCAAAGGTTTTGCCCAATACTATGTAAAAGCCCAACCTGTTGTTTTGTACACACCTACCTTTACCTATGTGCTTCCTCCCAATACAGCCCATGCACTTGTCTCCTACTCCCAACCAGAATCTGGTTCTCCCTCTGCTTGTGGCCTCCCAGTGCCCTGCAGCAATTTCTGTCTCTGTGCCCCCGTTCCCCAGCAGCCAGAGTGGGAACTGAGGATAAACCTCTGCTAGACACAGCATTGTACTTCTCTGAGCAAGGTCTCTGTTTCAGATTGTTTCTTACAAAACGAGTCTGAAATAAGGCTCTTTCTTATAGGATATGTCCCTCATTTCACCAAGTTGTAATTCTCCTGCGGATAAACATATATGATGGTCAAGCCATAGGTAATCATAATTCCATGATTCCTCTCAGTCTTTTTCCATCATGTCACCTGTGTAACAGTGGGACTAGAGCACATCTGAAGTATCTCTGCTATTCAGAATGGAATTACTACAAATCTACACCCACATTGCTGAGAGCTGAATTTTATCCAGTGGTGCTAACCAAAGAGGATTTTTGCCAGATAGGTTGGAAATGTAAACTGTCAAAAATTAGAAAAGGCTTCAACTCAGCATAGCAAGACATAATTTTCTCCCTTAGTCTTTTAAAACTACTATGTAGCTGCCATACTCCACATATCTTTTAATGGACTTGATATTCTGCTGTTTCACAAGGGAAATAATCCCATCACAAGGCTGCAACTATATTAAGGAGCATTGGTTTGCAGTGTTCGTCATGTAAATACCAAATTTGGCTGCATACATGGAGTATGATATTTAAGAATGAATGTGCTGCAGGAAGAAGATCTGAGACTTTGCAAGAATGAATTAATTTTGGCACCATTAAACAATAGTTTTGCTTTTAAAGCATGATCCCTTGCAAGCCACTGCTGGCTGTAAGTTCTTGTAATGTAGTCCTTTGTAAATTCTCCCCTAATACAGAAGGTCCCAGAGCAGGTCTCTGAAAGATTAATTTCAGATCTTTGAGAGATTCGTTGACAACTGGGGTTCATCATCTGTAGGAATGACAGGCAGGAAAAGCCTTCACAGCAAAATCACAAGCGTGTGTGCAAACGCATACTTGGAGAGCTGTTTCTTTGCAAAATAATCATTGTCTCTGAGTCTCCAACCTCTAATTTACAGTTTCTGTATGGCCATAACCAGGAGCCAGAGTCACTGTCAGTGGGTCAGTGGTAACAGGACTAACAAATAACTGCCCCAGGATACCTTGAGGCAAGTCAGCCCCTGACAGGTTCATCCCTTCTGTGGAAGGTGGTTGGAAGACAGACTGGGCCAACAGCTATGTCCCTGCCTTCCTTTCCTAGACCTGACAAAGTTCTGTTCAAAGCTAATGATAAGCCTGAAATAAAATAATGACAGTTCAGTTCAGGTAAGCACTGTGAAACACAGATGGTTATGTGGGCTGTCCAAGTAGCTTTGGCCTGCAACAACAGGGACTGCAAAATTAATCTGAAAATACCCACTTTTTCTACTTTTTATGTTGTCAGAAACCCTGTTGTTTCTCAGGTGATTTTCCAGCACTGAGACTCACTCAATTTATAACTCTGCCCCTCCAGTACTGGTCAAGATCAGGAGAAAGATTCTGAAAACAATAGTTAGAAGACAGCTGCAAAATGCCAGGAAAGGAGTGGTGCCCTCAAGGAGAGACAAAGTAAGTGGCAGAAGATGGGGCAGGCAGGAAAGAGCTGAAAGTTTCCGTAATGCCCTGCTACATTTGCTTGAATTTAAGTCTGATTTTAGCCAGTGGTTTGTGTTGCCATTTGCCTGAACACCTGGAGCTCCACAGCTTTTTGATATTTACTTCATAGCTTGTGCCTGTGTCCAGCCATATAAGAAGACAACACAGAAGTTAGCCTGAAGTTAGCCTCTGAAGAGGTCACAGACTTGGACTGCCTTTGCATCTACCAGAAACCTCTCTAGAGAAATCAATAATGCAACTTCTTTCCTTTGGATTTAATTAAAGAAACATTTCAGACTGCAATTTGAAAGCAAACACAAACAAAAAAAACCCTTAACCGTTGGCTTTCTCTTATAGCTACTGTCTGCCCTGTGCACTGGAAAGTGAGGGGGAGGAATCATTCAATAACACATAGAGAACAACTTCTAATGTCTTAATTATTTCCCATGTGCATAAAGCATTTTAGTCCTATTGTTTCTTTTCACAATCTGTTTGGGGTCATTGGTAAGTAGATCACTTTGCCCACCCAGAGGACTGTGAAACTCTAGAAAAAGCGAGAGAATCGCATGTGGGTTGGCTGGTACAAGGCTACCACTTTAGTTGTTTATAGTCTCCCCACATGTCCTTTGACAAATCAATTTATAATATGCATCTTAAGTCTAGTTAAATGCCCAGTCAAGACAACAGAGTTGGTATGAAACCCTACAGCAGTGCACAGATTATCAAAAATACATTGTCTTCCATGATCTTTAGTTTTCTGCTAGACAAGCATCAAGGGAAACCTCAAACCTCAGCTATTTTCGCAAGAAACTGCTCCCCAGAAAATCCAGACTATAATTTCAACCTCCAAGATAAAGAATGGCTGACAGCTCTAAGCCTTGGGCTCCCTGGATTTTGCTTTCTAAGACGGAAACTAGGCTGAAAAGAGGCTGACATGGAAGACAGAGCTAAGGCCGCCAAGAGCAAGATGGTCCTCTGCTGCCAGGGCACCACGCAACTCTTTGCTATCTCCTTACCAGCATTAAAAAGGAAGAAATCCTTGAGTTAAAAAAATGGTTCCATTTATTCTAGAACAAAATGTCCATAAGAGATACTAGTCAGAACCTTAATACACTTCTGCTTTTCTTCCATGGAAAGTAAAGCCTGAATTTCTCTGGATTTCAAAGGCAAGAATTAAATTTGACTCAACACACTTCTAACACCAACGCTGCACCATGTAGGTTCAAGCCAGTTCTAGTCAAGTACTTTGTGCTGAGAGTGTGGAATTCCTTTCTGCTTTCCACAGAATTTAACACACTAATTGAGTTGTAGTCATTAAACCCAAATAATTACAACTAACAGTCAATCTGCTTCTGCTGGACAACCTTCTATACAGGTTATGTTTGAATTTATCCTGAATATACATTTATTCTGAATGGAGGTAAATAAATGAGTGGCACTATGGTGTAGGTGGGATCTGCGAAAAGAGACATCAGCTGTGGAATATCTTCTGGAAAAAGAAACACATATTCATCTTTGAGGTCTTTATTTATAGCATATACACACACACGTATATATATATATACACACACACATCACCCAGGGTTATTCAATCACACGTAAGTTAACCTCCCTTTCAGTAAATGACTTTCTCAGGGAGCAGAACAAGCAATTGAACACTTAAAAAATTTCCTGCTGTGCTGTGCAATGTCTCCTCATTTTCCAGCTTTACTACCTTGGCAATTCTGAATTAGCATTTATTCATAGCAATCCCTAAAGTGTCACCAAATGAATTCTGCACTAAAAGTATATGTTCTGTCTGTGTTGCCTCCCACCTCTATGTGCAAATATAATGGGGCAAAGAGCTTTCTCCCAGTGAGACTTCTGTCAGTCTGGAGCTGGGTCAGAGAGTTTGTGCAATGGAGCAGCTGTGTCACCCTTCCCACTCTCACTCTTCACTGACAGGACCCTGAGCACCCAGAATAGCCTGAGCACTAAAGTTCAGGACAAGCAGTTTGCAGATAGACGTGGCAGTGAGTATACTGTGTTTGGAAAGCAGCTGCCTCTTGGGTCAAAGATTAAAGACCAGCCATTTTCCATTCTTAGCAGAGAAAGTAGAAACATAATTTTTTTTCCTCTGGGTGAACAGGAATGGGAGTTTGATAAGAAGGCACAACAGATGAACTTGAGAGCTATTTAAATTTTGTTTTCTTCAGTGGGGGAAACAATTTGTCCTTGTATCAGAATTACTCTTGGAGATGAGAACAAGGAAAGCAAAGCTGGGACTTGTGATTGTTAAACATGTCACTGCACTCTCCTTGGCAGCATCTGCTTCTGAACAGTCCCGGTAAGCACGGAAGCTCCTAACACATAAGGTTGTACACCTATTCTTTACTCTTTACAGGCCAGAGTCTGCATGTTCACAAGCAAGGGCTGCAAATCACCAGAAGGTTTTTCCAGCTTTCTTTAGGAAGGCTCAATATATTAATGCAATGGGCATGCTTCAAAACATTTTGCAGGCAACAGTTATGAGGTTGGGAAAAAACCACCAACTTTTAGCATGTTTTCCGTCCATTTTTTTTTCCTTTCACAGGCAGTAAATGATAAATAAAGGGTAAATTTCTTGGGCAAGTGGAGACAAATTTTCATGGGGGTCTTAGGGAAATTTAAGCTTTCCTCATCAAGCAAGAAGAAACTTTCTCAAGCTGTGGAGATGACTGCAGCTGTGCATGTTCCTGGGGAGAATGACAGAAATTTGGATATTCAGTTTAATAGCACAAGAGGGGTGGAGGAATGGGGGGACCAGCATATGGAAAAACTGTCACTTTCATCCCTTAGCAGTATCATCTAATAACGTAAAAGTCTCCTCAAGGATTCCTGGGGTTAGGATTTATAACATCATGGAAACACCTTTCCTAACCAAAGGTAGTTTGGAAACCTGTTACAGTATTCGGAATGTTTTTTTCCAAACAGCAAAGCTGCACAGAAAATCTGCAGGCATCCGTGAGACGTAAATATATGTTCTGATTGGCCTGATATCCCTCCTGGGTACAGGTGTTTCAGGCAGAACTGCCAGTAGTTTAACACAGTAAGCCTAAGACACTAATTTCTTTTGGAACATATAGAAAGAATATGCATTTACAAAGCATGTTTACCCAACCTGCAATTTAGCCAGGGCTAAGGAGAGAGTGTTTTTGACAGCCAGGTGTGGTCAGTATCGCAGCTTTGTACCTCCTCAAGGCCCAGGTCAGTGGTGTCTCTGAACAGGCTCTCCTCTCCCTCATCATGTTCTTCCAAGATGAAGTGCCTCTGCACGGCTTAGCCACGTATGGAGTGCACACATCTCCCATCCCAGCAGCTCCTAGCACACCTGTGCAGCCTGAGGTGACTACATAAAAGAAACTCATAAAGCAGCGCTTACATTTCATTCATTTCATTCACCGGCTTGAGATTTTAGGAATGGAATGGAGCACAGGTGGCCTTTGGATGTCAGATATGCTTCATAAGCCAACACTGGTTCAGCACACAGGCAGAAGCCTTCTTGTCTCGTGGCTCTCCACAGGCAATAGAAAGGAAGCATGTTGGCAATCTCACAGCTGGCAGTGGGGCTGGCACAGGAGAGCTGTAAATACTGTGTAGGCACGAAGGTGCAGGCTGCCAGGGTGAGAGCAGGTCACCAAGCCTCCAGGGGCTCCCAGCCACCCGCACGAAGGCACGATGGAGGGTGCTTTGCTCTTCTTTTACTGAAGGGCAAAGGGTATGGTGGGTAACAGACATGTTGGATCAGGTCTGGTCTGACAGGGACAGATGCTGCTGGGAGTAGAAATTAATGTCAGGAGGCTTTGGGGCTTTGATATGAAGTGAGGAGCTGCTTTTGCTTGTGACCATGAAAAGCTCCACACTCAGAGGAATTATCTAGCCTAGGGTTTCTCCCTACCCTGACAGAAATAGCCTTGAGTACCTGCTGTCCTGTACCTGCTCTGGATCCTGGTCTGCCTATCTATTCACATGGCAGCAAGAATTTTCCCTGTCCACCCATCTCACCTGAGAATATACACCAGGATGGGCATGAGAGTACCACTGAAAGCCATGTCATCTCTGTGTGATTTGGGAGCGAGCAGAAAGGAGCACAGGGGAGAGAGATGTGTTACATCCTTCCGACTTTTCTTATTGATTTGCAGATCAGAACATACTTTGTCAACTTGTTCTTTTCCCTCAGAGCCAAAGCAATTAAAGAAGACAGCAGTATGTCCAACAGAGGGAATAAAGGAAGGCTCTCTGACTAGGTAATGTTTGTATTTATGATTCTTGATGTGCAATTTGCTCCTTAGGACTATGGGCACAGTCCCAGTGAATTTCTGGGTTTATTAAATTATCCACAGCATTTCCCTTTTGGATGTGTATTGAGGTCCAGGGGAACTTCCTTCAGACAGCTCTTTCCCAGAGCAGAATGACTGCTCGCAGAGTGTGCTCACCCTGGCTGGGTGCCTCCACTCTCGGGGTGTGATGGTGTGATGTTAGAGGCTGTCTGATGGGGCTTCACTTTGTCAGGCACCAAAATCAGTGTACAGATACACAGACCTATGGTCTGAGTGCAGAAACCTGTCAAAAATAAACTGTAAACATTCAGAATGACTGGTGCTGAGCACAAGTGAAAGGTAGGAGACAAAAATGGCCTGTCTTGGACTTTAAGTTTCTTTCTCAAAACCTGTTTTCTCCCCAGACATATCCGCATATCTCTTCCTGAAACATGTGAATAGCCAGCCTTCAGACTCAGCACAAAGCCTCTCTTCAGGCAATGCTACCCGAGTAGGGTCCATAAGGAAGGAGAAGACAATCCAGAAGCAATTAATATGCCAGGCAGTAGTCACAGTTCACTTAAAGTAGCCCATAATGTCTTTATTTCTCACAATAAACTTAAAAGAATTTCCCTGAATTTCCCTGAGGCTGATAAATGAATAGGATTATATATCCAGCCCCTATGAGCAAACACTGCATCAAGAAAACCTCAAAACAATAACAGCAGAAAGGGCACTGATATTCAAAAGGACTCAAAGTGCAGAGTATGGCTCCTCATTTCAAATGTCCCCAAGGCTGTGGATGCTCACAACTGAGATTCCGTCTTTGCCTCTTGTAAAACTGAAGAGTCATGTGAAAATTTTGAAACTGAATTTCTTAAATTCAAGGCTTTTCTCAGCCAGACATTTCATTTGCACCTTCTTTTTTTCAGAAAGGGTAAACTATGAGCCTTCCTTTAGAGCTTACATAGTCAAATAGCATGACAATCTCAGTATCACCTTCAGCTCGTTAAGTCATGTTTTCACCCCATTTACACATGGACAACGCCCAGTGGTTTAGTAGAGTTGCCCGTATTGTAAAGAAGCAAATTAGGGTCTAACTTTGTGAGAAAGAGCATTTTCCAGGCAAAATGTCATTTGCTTCTCTTCATGGTAATCCACCAATGTATCCAAACTCCACTTTTAGTCTTTCTTTATATGCTTGTAAAAGTTACCTGAAGCACTTAATCATATTTAAAAATTATTAAAGAAGCCCTGAGAGCCTCCAAGTTCGAACACTGCAAGTATTTTCCCCAGGGCACTTGATTACAGCAGAAATTTTTTTTTAATTTGCAGAACTCAGAAAAGTCAGAAGATGGCAGCAGCTCATTCAAGCATTAAACAATCCCTAAATCTCATGAACAGAACAGCTCTTCCTTAAAGTTATCTGAATTATGCAACCACATAAGAATAGAGATTGATAATTTACTAAGCACAATAATTCTGCTTATCCAGGCTATGCGGTCATCAAAGCTATTATTTCTCATATTCTTTTTTTTTCATTGTCATGAGTGCAATGGCAAAATTTACAAGGGTGAGGGAAAGTACACTGTTGTTAAAGGGTTATTAGATGGATACTCTTAATTCCAGACATATGTTTCCAGGTTCCCTAAACTTTCTTTCTTATTTTTTTTTTATTTTGCAAATATCATATTACAGAAAATAGAAACAAGATGATTTTGTTATTTCCAAATAACATGAGATGTGAAGAGGAATTGTTGTTTTTCCCCTGCTTTTACAGCTGAATATTTTTATCTTACTCTGTGCTAATCTACATACCTCATCATTTTCACACTGCCAGCAGTGGGATCTCTTCTCTCCCAAGATTTAATGGCGTTAATGTTGCAGTAATGACCTATATTACTAAATTTTCTCTACCTTGAGAAAATATATCATAGCACATTTAAAGTATGGCACAACGGGTTAGCATAAATAATTAAACTAAATTACAGCAATCAAAAACACAAGGCAGGCCAGATCCAAGCCGCCTCAGAAGAAATCTAGTGTAACTCCATTGCTGTCAGTGGGGTTATTCCCAAATGACATTGGCTTAAGGGATGCAGAATCTGGCATCCTAGCTTTTGTAACACAGCCTCCTTGTCATTGTGTGTTCACTTATTCACTTAATTCATAAAATTCAATCAATCGCAATGGGCCACCCAGCCACTGGAGTGTAGAAAAGAAAAATCTATTGTATATGATATTTCTTTGATCAACTATGTCTGAAAGTGCATTTCTCCCTCCTGCCCCCCCCCAGCAAAAGAATGCATCAGAGACCCGGCTGCCACTGTGGTGCAGGGAGCTGATATTTCCCTCCAGCCTCATTTGTATTGCTTTATTGACATGTTAATGACAAAATACATCCCCAGGTCCTATGAAGTACAGAACAAGTCAGAGAAATTAGAATAATACCTAGACCTAATTAGAAGCCAGGTATCTGCCTGACATGCTCTCTTGTTGTATTTAGCTTCAGATTCTGGTACATTGATTGATTGCCTGGTTGTTTGATTGATTGATAGAGAGGCTTCACCGAGCTCATAGATACACACATGAGGGAAGCTTTTGATGTCAATATGAACAAAGGTAATGACAGACTTACAAACAATGCCAAATGCTGAGTCTCTGTATTAGGCTTAATGCAAACAGAAAATGTGCCCGCCACTGTTCTAAGAGCGCTGAGACTAGAAGGAAGATGTGTTGTGTATGATTGAACCTGATAGCTACAGGCAAAATTGTACTGTCAGGAAGATTTGCAGGTGATGTTTCTGATTGCCTGAAGATCTCTGCACATAAGCAGGGCAACAGAAATTAATCCAAATTGTTCCTTTGCAGCATCACAAACACCGTTTTAGAAGTGGGCTTCTAGAGCTGGTCTGCTCCAGCAGTCAAGGGTTTCTGCAAAGGAATAAGATTGATTTTCTGTATATGAAGATCACAAATGCACTTCTGTGTGGGTGCTAAGGCATTATTGACAAGGTTCTGTGTCCTACCAGCAGAAATGATCAGCAGCACACAGAACTAGAGGGCTGCAGAGTTCTCTGTGCATCTCCCCCCTTCATATGCCCCCAAATAAAAATATTTAACAACAAATAGAAAACCAGAAAAACTTTAGGGGCACCTTGATCCTTGAATGCTGCTGAGCCCATCTTTCTCTGTTGCCTTTGATCTGTACTCCCCTCCTCTGTTCTGCACAGTGACAAATGCACTGCACACAGGGCACAGAGTGCAGCACAGCAGGACAGATCCTTTTAGCTAGAGCTGTGCAAAATGTTCATAGCAGAGCCCCAAATCACAAGAAACTTGCCTGGCTTCAGGTTTCATTGCAAGCTTGGAACTCAGACCACATTTGTCAAAAGGTTGCTGAGATTTGCTATCCCTTTGAGAAATTTCTCTTTCTTTCCCTTGTGAGCTCTTTTTCTCTCTTTCCGTCTCTAATCTGCCTGAATTTCTAAAACTATTTCCACACTGTTTAGGAGCTAGGAGGACTCACGGGTTTGGACTAAAAAACCTGCCAAAAGTACTCTCTCATGGTGTCAATTTAAAACCAGGTGAAAGTAGACGATTCTTTCCAAGAAAAAACCCGGATCCCAACAACCCAAACCAAAAACACCCGCTCAAAAAATCCCCCAAAAGCCCCTGAAACAATCAAACAATAGCAAGAAAAAAAATCCCAACAACCAACACACATTCTCTCCCTTCCTGCAAATTTGTGAGCCGCAGACTTTGTTCATCAAAGGGTTTGAACATATTCAGAAGTGTCTCAGTAATCCTACTGATTGTCAGTATTAGGGCTAACACTGGATTTTTTTGAACCCCAGAAGTCAAACCAAAACATGGTTGTGTTATTCCTTTGCAGACCACATTGAAATGAGTCTTTGTGAAATGAAATCATGTTTTCACACAGCTCCTTTCTTTCAGTATTGTGTTTAGACACAGAGATTAACAAAAGTGTGTGTCACCTGGTTCTTACACGATCCCTCACTCAAAGGTCTCACATCACTTTACAAAGATTATCTGAGCAATTAATTGACATGGTCAAACAGAAAGTCAGTGCTGAGGTTTGAACCCAGGTCTCCTTAGAGCCTTAAACTCAAGCTCATCTGCCTTGCTGGCAGAGTGCTGTCTAATTCAGTTTGTGCCAATGACATTTCATGATTCCGCTTGCATATTTAAAGAATAGATGAATGATCTCTCTCTGGACATACCTTATGTGCTCTGGTGCACATAATATCAAGTGGCATATGAATTCAGTACAGTGATATGCACTTTTTCAGAGCTTTTTGCATGGTATCTGAAGTATCTACCCTTTCAGTACCTAACAAAGGGGCTGGAATTCATGCACAGACTTAATGAACATCTTCAGTTCAAATCAGACTTTCAAGCAATGTGTGAAGTTATCACATAGAGGTAGGGGATGCTTTGGGTTTTGGTTGGCCGAGACCCATGAATTTCAGAGAACCTGACACTTTCCACAGATGCTCCATGAACAAGATCACTATGAAGTTAACAACTCTTGTGTCCTGATATAGATATCAAGTTGGCTTTATAATCTTGGAAGGACATTTTAAATAAAAGAAGAGAAAATAGTCTTAGGCTAGTGCAGGTTCAGTTGAGTCATTATGTTTTAGTGCCCAACCTTTGTTTGTTTTCTATTTCTCTTTGGAGATCTTTTGCCATGGAAGGTTAAAGATTACTGAGATAACTAACAATAAATGTGTCTGGCGTTGTGACTTTTGACCAATAATTATAACTTGGATTGACTGAAACAAATCTGTATCCAGTTTTATTTTACATCCTCTTGCAAAAAAATTGACAAGGGTGTGAATTTAAAACCTTAGCCTTGCTGATTAACATAAATGTGGAGATGGACATTTCTCTGAGCTTTGACAACCTGAGTCCTTGTCTTTTATCAGCAGTGTGGACTGCAGTGTGCAGTAATTGCTTAACTGCTCCTTTGCCCGTTAGGACTCAAATTGGCTTTGGAGTGGACTTGAGAAATGACTCAGAGTTTCAACAGACACACCCAGTTACTGGCTTTGTACTACACTAAGCGCTTTCCAATAGAACATATTTTTTAAAAGAAAGGCTGTATATTGCTCTCTGTAGACCTGAGGGCATATATTCAGTCACAACCTAGGTGCAGGTTGAACGATATCTGTGCAAACTGCTGTCTCACACCCTGCCAGCCTGCTTCAGTCCTACTCTGAAAGGGTGGGGAGAAGCCCTGTGTAAGCCCCACATGACTGCTGCAGCTACCAGAGTTAGCAGCAGGGATGGCTTACGCAGGAGGCAGTGCCCTCATGCCCTGTGTAGGGTAGAGGCTGGAGATGCAGGTGGCCATCAGCACATTTCCTGGTGCAGAGACCAAGGTTAGGTGACATTTGCATAGGTGGTCAGTCATTAACCGTTGTGGCTTTGATGGTCTACTCTGAAAAGAAGCACCTTACAGCCATTCCAGTTTGTGGAGCTTTAAACCAAGCCCAGTGTTGGTCATGTCCGAGGTGGCAACTGGTTTATGGAGAGCAGCTGTCACAGGTGGGTGGTTACAAACCAGGCCTGTGTTGGAACCAGGCACTGAAGTAAAAAACATCAGAAATTCTCATCACCAAAGCATCCTGTTGCCCAAACCACGCAATCTTCACTATCCAGCCTAAGAGCCAACACTGGTCCTGGTCAGAGGCACACTGCAAAAATAAACATAAATTCTTCAACATATGCTTTCTCCTATTCACAAATATTGAGACAAAAAAACTTGACAAAAATAAATGAACTTATTTTCCGAAGCTCTTCTTGTCCTTTTTTTTTGTTTTTATACAAACTAGGTGATTCTTCAACCAGAAAAGGTCTAGAAGCTCTGTCTTCCACAATCAAACGTTTATTAAACAGATTATTATCTTTCCTGCTTTAAGTAGTTTTTAGCATTTTGGTGCCACAGAGGAAGAACAGCAGCAGGTTTAGTTATTAATAATATGTTGTCATGACAATTTTTCTTGCAATGTTGAAAAAATACTCTCAATAACATTGTAGGTACAGCCAACTTTCAAAGTACTTGCAAAGGCTGATTTCTTTGGGGAAGGGTGGTAAGGCATAAGACTTGCCCTCTGTCAAAGTTTGAAAGATTTTTTAGGAAACTCTGATCTTCTCGCTTAAATTTGTAATTGTCCACTCATGTAAGTGGTCACAAGATAATTTCAAAGATTACTGGATAAGAAGGAGAACACAGAATTCATGATACAGTGAATTTTCTGTTTATTTTCAAGATCACAAATGCCAAGCAATTTCAGAATGATCTTTGAATACATTTTTTTTCTTCAGTCTTTGACTCAAGAATTCAGTGAAAGAAATTCTCAAAAAACCCCCTTGAATTCCCCACAAAGCGGTTTGTGTCAGAAAAGAGGCATCATCTAAGCCAAGAGAGATAAGGAGGTGGTTTTGGCTTTGGGTTTTCATCATCCCTAGGCTCCATGCCATTTTTAAGGAAAAAGAAATTGGTATTAGACACCGTGACTTTGGTCCCATCAAGGGAGTAAATTTTACATTAAAGGAAGTCCTTTCAGAGTTACATTTTAAACTATTAGATGCTCTCTGTATTTGGGTTAAGAAGGCTGCTGACCCATAGAGGTATCTTGTTTTACCCCATGGCAATCACACCATTTAAAATGGAAAGCAGAGACCACCCTTCAAACTCTTTGCCTGCTTGCTGCACGTCATTTCAGCACAGTGCACTGCCCCCAGGTAATCAGATACTCTGGTTTTCCAGTTAGTCTACTTTATATGAAAAATAAATATCCATTGAAGTGAAGGAGGAGAGCACCCGTGCATGATGAGGGGGAGAGAGACTTACTCTGCTGCCAGCGATTAGCACACTAATGTGAAATAAGGAAGAGAGGTCCAAATCTCTGGGCAAATAAATATTTTATTATCTACAACAAGTGGAAGGGCTTCCGCAAGAGAAGTCTTGCTGGTGGAAACAGAGTACGGTGGATTGTGCCTCTTCTCAGGGGAAACCTGGCCTTGAGCTCAGGCAGGATGGTAAAGAGGAAAGCAAGCCTCCCCTTCTGTGCTGCATCTCTATCCGGGGGATATGGGAGGAGACTTTTTCTTCTTTCCACATAGTTTTTATGAGAGAATGATGACCTGCTTTAGACTTCTAAAGCAGCCCCTAATTTCAAACGGAGATAGATCCTTATCTGCTTTTGTGAGGCAGGACTTAGATCTATTTTCTCTTTCTAGCAGAAATACCTCTGATTTCAGCAAAAATAACTCATCACGTCATAAATCACTTCTGGCAACCAAGAGCTGGGTGTGGATGTGGCAACAAACAGTGGGGGAACCCTCCCACAGCAAAACTGACCCAGTTAGATTGTGTCCCCCCGACTCAGAGAGGGATTCACAGAAATGGGAGCAGGATCAAGAGGCACTTTTGTGCTTGCTCAGTCACGCTCTCATGACAAAACATCTCAAGGCTTACTTGTCCCAGCCATCAGCCCATCCAGACCTGACAGGGCCCTAACTACAGCAAGGTACCACAACAGGACACCCTGGGCACACTGAGTTGTTTTTGTTGTTGTCCAGATTGGTATTGAATTTATTTCTAAGTGGAGTTGGCAGGTTTAATGTGATCTAAGTGAACAGCTGATATTAAGTGTAGTTTTCAGTATAAAGTGTGTGCCACCTCCTTACATCTGAGGACCTTGGAAGGTCCCTTAGGTTTCTTAAATTCTCTGTGTGGGTGGGTACCCCCAGGAGGGACAGCACTGGGCTGCAGTTTCCCTTCAGCCTGGGGGAGACACAGGATCTCTAGGTAGGGGAGAAATACAGGGGCAAACAGCAGCAAAGAGGTTCTGATAACCTGCCCAGGAAGGTTTGGTACTGGGTTTAACTGTGGTCTCCACTACATGGTGCTGACATGCGACATTGGCAGAAAATGGCCCTTAGCTCTCTGATAATCTCAAAGATGTAGCAGGGAAAGTTCTTAGCGTGGGACTTGGAAAAAATGTTTCTTTTGGAGAGGTAAAAATCTTTTTCTACATCTTCAGGATGTTTGTGGGGAGAAGAGAACAGGCTCTGTTTGAGGGATTGTTTTTGTGTTTTTCACCAGGCCCCTGTGTGTTTGTCCTTTCTGGGTACGTGGGAAGGGGTGACAGAGGTCTTGATTCTATCCTTCGTACCAGGAGAACAATGCTCCACTGTTTTGGCAGAAGGGAGGACTACTGTTAAATCTGTGAGGGTAGGGTTTACCCTGAGTAGCCTCAAGGTGCTGTATGTTAAGACTCTTTCAGTTTTAGCCCTGAGCTGTATATCTGCAGATGGCCATGAACATTTCCTGGCACCCCAGGATACCAGGCTCATTGTGGCAGCACTGCCCAGATATGCAGAGATGGATAGACTGGCTTACAAAGTCCTTGGACTAGCCCTGAATCATCTGTTTTACAGGAGCTGGAGGACCTCAGCACCCAGCTGTAGTCACACAACCCATGGCAGCAACAGTATTCACACTGGGATTGCTGGGATTGCTTTGGGAGGAGAAGGTGATGGCCTTTTCCTGCCAAAAAATATTCTAAGCTGTGAAAAAATTTGTAGATCATAGTTGTAATCCTGGTGCATGTCAGAAGGAAGAGATCATGGAAACTTCTCTGGCAAACATGGACTGAAATGGCTTCAGAAGGGCTAGGTCTCTCCATCTAGGAAAACTTTGACAAAGACATGCATCCCGTGTCTTTGCCTCTCAAACCCCGGGAAGAGGAGTGTCAGCAAAGAGGATGCTTTCACATGCAGGTAGCAGATGCCCAAGTAAGGGATGGCTGAGAGCACACATGGCAGATGGGTGCTATAACACAGTGAAATCAGATGTCATATAAGGCACGTAAAAGTGTGCGGAGGAGTCCCAGTCCGTGTGGGACACTGTGGGACAGACATTTAGAACAAAGGGTACTACAGCTGGGATGTGGTTGCAGGTTCCAGTAGTATCTGGAAACCGAAAACACCCATGGTGAATGCAGCCCAGGGAGTCTCTCACCTGATTTTCCTGGGGTGATGCTTTCAGGATGGTGGAGGTCCCGGCTGTGGTACTGACAGGCATTTCTGGGGGAGGATCAGGTTGCAGCACTGCAGCAGCTGACGAGCACAGAAGATGGTTGAGGTCAGCCTGTGTTCCCATAACTTATGGTTGGGCCATGATGGATGACAAAAACCATCTCTACTGCACAGAGCAACTGGAGGCATTTAAGCCGCTGCTGAGCTTTTATGGCATTGTGTTTTTACTGTTTTCCCGAGCCATGCTAGCACCAGGTATGTTTGGGAATTAAAGAGTACCTTGGGTACCTGAAAACTACCCATTGTCTTGCGGCTACAGAATGGAGACGTGTCCAGGACATATGTTTAATGTTACTCACAAATAACACTTCAGGCTCTAACACCTACCTGTGCAGTGGCTAAGCATACATCAGGTGTCATGAGGTTTGCAAGGATGAATCATGTTTACACTAGGAACGTGGTAGACTTGTACAGAAATGGACAACCTCCCAGGCACAGAACTCCTTCCTCCAGGCTGAAATGAGAGCAACAAACAATAAACATATCCCTCAAATCCCACCATTTCCTTTAATGAAAGATTTTAGCTCTCCCTGCACAGATTTCTCTTCTTATATATTAATCAGGGATACAAAATTACAAAATCCAGTCTGGTGGTGCAACGATGTAACAGGACTGCCTTGCAAACACACCAGTTACCCCAAGCAGGAGGTATTGGTATGTCCCCAAACACACCACTCCTGGTGTCCTCGTGGACAGAGCTTCCTCAGAGAGACTGTCCATCACTGAAAGAGTTAAGAACATCTTGTCAAAGATATGCAAGTATCTGGAACTTTTGTTTATACAGAGAGGCAATAAAACATTCAGCGCCTTAGACCAGTGTAAGAAGGGTCAATACAAGCTCCAGCAGTTGTATATAAATTAACCTTTTAAGTATGGCCTAATCCATAATGATTCATTGGCAGGAATTATTCCAGGAGACTGAGCTGCAAAAAATTGTAGCAGTTGTAGCTGACTACAGTATCTCACAGCTGCTGAAAGCTCAGCTGCCTCTTAAGATGAGCTATCTAAGGGAACATTTTAAAAGGCTTTGACAATGTATTTCTACAATACTTGTTAGAACTAGGACGTTTCCAATGATCTTATGTTCCTAAAGTGGAACAAAAGTATGAGGAATCTGAATATATACATGAAGGATGTTTTGAAAGATTTTTGCTTTTGCTCTAGCTCTGACAGAATATGAAAAGGATGCTTCACTCCTACACACTGGAGTGGTCACCCAAGAGAGCTCATTTCTTCTCCTCAGTAGGATTTAGCCAGGATAGTGCACTGAGCGTATGAGCTGAGAAGCCTGCAGCGTATTTGCAATTGTCAGAATTAAAAGTGAAGGAAGACAAAACAACCTCTCCCCTCCCACCCTCTGTCAAACATGCCTAATGAATAGCTCTACTTACACTGTATCAGAAACCCCAAACATTGACGGTGATGCGAGGCACTAATTTGTTAGTTATCATATCTGACAAATTGTCATCATGGTTCTACTCCTTCAGAGGGTGTTGTGCGTGTGACCCGGGGAAGGGCTCTCAGGCTTGAGCTAATGGGTGTGCGACTTGGAACAGGAGATGATGTGCCAAGATGGGAACCACAGAGTGGGCTGCCAAAAAAGAACAGTATAATTATCTGTGCATAATTCACGGCCAGAGAATAAGCTTTCCTCCAAAGTTGTCTGCAGTAGAGCTGTACCAGATTCATGGCTTTTTCAGTGAGTATTCACAAAGTAGTGACAATCTGTGCAGAAATGTTCATTTCTCCAAACTTTTTTTTTTTTAATTGGACTAAAATAGACATTTCCATAGCACTCTTTGCTCTCAGGACTGGTCTGTTAAGATAAGTGATGACTCACAGATGTATATTCTTACTTTCTTGGATAGTTATCTCTCCCCTCACCCCACCTAATCCCTTCACCAATGGGCTTTGAAGGAAAAAAAACCTCTTCAAGGAGAAACACTATAAATACGAACTATAACAAGAGTACTGGCTCACTGAATCTTCAGAGTTGCTGCTGTACTGTGAAAACAGTGGCCCTAGTTCTCAGATTCTCAGGACAAATAGTTGGACAACACGAGCCAAAGGAAAATTTCCTTTAATTTTTAGCACTTTTAGGCAAGATGGCTTTTCCAGTTCAGGTTCTGTTCAGCAGATGGCAAGATATGAATGCATTAGTGAGAGTGTATGTATATAGCCCACTGCTCTTTCAGTTATTATTGGACTGGATGAGGGTTATTTGGTTTCTTTTACCCTAAGCAGAGCAACCACCTCTTCATCCATATCATAGAAGACGGGTATTTTTTCTCAGCAATAAGTAAAAACGTGTTTTACAAAACGTGTTCATTTTCTAGAAGGAGATTCAGCTTCCCAAAGAGAAAACTTGGGAAATTCCTTAGCCAGTAAGAATGCCTGGAGGAGATCAGGGTGAAGAACTGAAATTCCTAAAAAGTGAGCTCTGAATGGGAGAGAGAAGGTTCTTAGAGAAATGCAAAGGAGATGGAAAATGTTCCTGCAATTGCTGGCAAGGAAGATGCAGAGTTTGCTTGGGCACATTTCTCTTTGAAAGCTGATCCTGTTTCGTAAGGGCAGACAAGGAAGAGTTGCCAGATTCGTAGGACAACGGAGTTTGGAAAGCGCTGGTGAAATATGTGGAATTGGATTAAATTTGACAAAATGTCATATTGCTTTAAGGCTCCTCAGGGTGTCCTGAAACAGTTTTGCTCTACGTAGTGCAGATTTCCTGTAAAGCTTTACCACCACCTCCATCCTGAGCTGCTCAAAAATGTTGCTGTGGCCGTGCTGAATCTGCAGGGATTCCATCTCACAGGAATTTCCCCAAAGAATAGGTGCTGATCTCCCCCCAGTCTATGTGTAGGAAATCCCTTAAGGAAAGTTCTGGGGTTGCAGGGAGCTTGTGGAGTGCTTGGGCAAAGGAGTGCTTGGGCAAAGGAGTGCTTGGGCAAAGCTGACTGGGTCCAGCTGGAGGCCAAGGGGGCCTTCAGTCCTAAGTGGACATGAAGGTTTGAATCTGGAAGTAACATAAAGCACAAATGTGCTTTCCAGGCCTCAGCTACCTGTCTCGGGGGCTGGCTGTGTAGGATGATGCTTGTGCACTTGGGTTACAACCTACCCTGTGTCACTGCCTTGTCTTCATTTACTTTGATTATTTATAATCACAAAATGAAAAGTCATGACAGGAGAAAGATGTCCTGGTTCTGACAGAGTGCTTCAGTCACAAGGTTAGTTTGTAATTTTAAGCACATTCTTAATTGCTTTGGTGGATCAAGGTCCAACTTTCTTGGTAGATACTGCAAGAATTTCTGGGAATGCTCTTGGAGGGATGAAACAAAAACATTTCCTCTATAAATGTTTGTGGAAAATGAATAAAAATGTGTGAGCATGCGATGAAAATGAATTCCCACTTCTTTATAGAGAAACCCAACGCAGCAATGAGGATGTAAGCTTACATGAACAATGAGGAATGAGCTCTGCAACCTATTAAGCTGAGTGAGAAAACCTTGGGTTACAGACATGTCCTGCAGTTTGAGCTCATGTAAGTAACTTTGTCAGACTGACCAGAGGGCAGCAGACTGCTGTTACCTGGGGGATGTCTCCTGGAAACACCTCAGGGATTGGATGATGCCACACCAGAGTGTGCTCTGCTGATAACCAGGTGACTTCAGTTTCCAGAAACCTCAACCTGAGAGCTTTCATCAGCATTGCATTCACTGAATTGAAATTTAAAAAAAAAATACTGGAAAATCAAGTGCATACACATAACCAGCCCCAGCATTGATCTAACATAAATGATGGCACTTATGAGGCAGATAATCCAGCTTCTCATTGATCTTGGCAGTACTAGTAGGGGGCAATATTTACATTTGGTTGAATTGCTCTTGGACAAATTTTCTCCACAGTACTAAACGCAAAGAAGCCTTCCATTTACACCAGGAGAGCAAGGCTTTTCATTAATCTATTTTTTCCATCTATTTCTAAAAAAATACATGTTCTGGTTCTCTATTCTGTTGCTGGTCTTATACTGGGATAGCTGCACCGAGTAAAGGAAAGTAGCAACTACATCAAAGCAGAGAAGATTTGGATCCTGAACATTTGCTGCAAACAGCAAAGTTTTCTCTTTTTCTAAGTACAAAAGAACAAGGAATTATTATCCTTCTCCCGGCAAAACAAAGGAAAATCAATATTCTTCCCTGGGTCATTTCTCTGAGCTTCCTTCTTTCTTAAATGCTCTCTCCTCATGTTTTCTCCATTTTGGAGATAGTCTGCTCTTTTGATGAAAAAGGAGGGAAACAAGCATTTTATGCCTTTTTTTTTTTTTTTTTGTGGAGTAATTCTTTGCATGCATTTTAGGCTAGGTTGATTGTTCCATGTCTGTTTCTTTCCATGTGTGATAGAGCTCAAGGCCTGCATATGTGTGTGGGACTGCACAAGTCCTGCCCATTGCACATAGACAGTCCCACCACGGCTGTCCAGTTGTATCCTTCTGGCTGCTAAAGGTCTGGACACCTTACTGTGCTCAAGAGGAGACCGAAAGAGCAAATGAGTTGCTGTCCCTGCGTGTCCCATCCCATCTGGCAGCAGCTCAGGGTACTGTGATGGATGATGGCTGGACACTTCTAGCCTACCCCTGGGAATAGGACAGGGAGATAAGAATTGCAGGACAGAAGCGTTTATCAGTACCAGGAAGCCAGTGTCTGTGGCATATCAGCATAAACAAAGAAATTGTCTTAATAGAGAGACACACCCAGAAGTACTACAGTCCTCTCATGGGATCACACTGCATGTGGCACATGAACCCAGGTAGTCGACCCAGAGCAAGCAAGGAAAAACAAGTTAATAGGGCATAGACAGAAAGAGAGCAAACAAGTAATGTGAAGGTAGAAAAAAAAACCCCAACCCTGTGTAGTAGCAGGGAAGCCAGAACCAAGTCTGTATGCAGAGCTGACCATGAGAGATAAAGATGAGAAAATGAAGGTAAAGATTTTTACTGTCTCACTGGGAATTAAAGGACAAGAAGCAAGTGAGATGCTGTTGCCAGGAATAATGCCTGAAACACTGGAATAGCTGATAAAGGTGTTTGATTAGAATCATGACCCTGCAGACAGAATGAGACTCTGGAGAAATATCTTTTACCCCACCTCAAGAAGCAGGAGCTGAGATAGACACCTGCCTTAGAGAGCTGCAAAATCTTTAACTCTGGAGATGTTAAACACTCCCTAAATGGAACCAAGATCGTCTGTAGGACACGAGTCCCTCTTACAAAAATGTATAAAAAGAGGAGATCTAGCCCTAGAGAAACACCTCCAGATATCAAGGGAACAGCTAGCTATCCCAGGGAAAGGTCAAACCAATACAGCAAAGGAAGGCAGCAAGCAGGAGGGAACAGCCTACCAATAACACAGGGAGCGGGGGCTAGTGTGGGAGCTCTGTAGTGAAACAACAAGAGAGGCTGGAAAAAAATGCCTGGCAAGGGCAAAGACGCAAGAGAGGTAAAGAAACAAAACATTTGCTTCAATCCGGCAGCTCCCTAAGGAATTAAAAAGTGGAATAGCCTTTTAGATACCCACAGCATGGCTTCAGCAGCAGGAGGGACTTTGGGGGTCCACACACCTGACAGAGCACAGCCACCCATCTTCAGGCCCTATATCTGTCCTTACATCAACAGGCGGGCCAGAGACAGCTGGGTCCTGATGCTGTGATGTCGTTGGAAGAAGCGATAAGCAGCAATTCATTCTAACCTGGAAATATGTGACCACAGCATGGTGATGTACAATAAAACCACCTTGAGGTCAATGGGCAACACAGGCTGTTGATAATAAATCTGTGAAACAAGAGATGTTATTGCTCAGAGTTTATAACAGTTGACATTCGAGATCACCACCCAGGGCAGAGCACGGGGCAGTGTGCAGCTTTGCTCCGGTCACAGTACAAACCCTCCATACCCTCTGCTTGTTCAAGGAGACAGACAGTCTCTGTGGGCCACATCCAGGGCTCAAACAGGACTAAAGGGCATAGCTCTGTTCTCTGTGCCGTGTCAGAAGAGATAACATTGTCCAGAGAATCTGGCCCAGACAGTCTGTGCTGTGCTCAGAGACCTCCTGACTGCGTGTTCCTGGACATCGTGTGTAAAGGGTAAAGGGTGGATGAAATATTTTACCCTGATCTGGTTGCTTTGGGCACTCATTTTTGGACAGGCCTGAATGCCTACACAAGGTACCAGACAGAGATGGATCAGATCCAAAGCTTCTAAGTTTCTGTTTCAGAAAGTGCATTATACACTTTACAATAGATCTTACGCCGCTAATTTATATAATCATCAAAAATTATTTCTTCAGCCTGTATTTTTAAGAGCTAGCTAAATTTGTGGTTTGCCTACTGTGCCAAGAACCTGGCATGTGGCCACATGCTTTCACACATCTCCTTGCAGACTATGGGCTTGAAATCTAAAACCACTGGTGCCATCCTACAGCTGAAGTACTTCCATCCACACGAGCTCAAGTGCACTCACAGTGGGACCGACTGCCTCTTTGTTTGGCATCAGGATGTATAAATATCTGACACTTCCTATGCAGGTATCTATATATTTCAAAGCAACTGACATGCTAGAATTATCAATAAAAGAAAGATAACTTACACAATAATCATCACTTGCTGACAGCTGAAATTTCAGAGGAATCAGCTGTGCTCTTCTTTAAATGAAAATGAGTAACAAAACCTTACCTATGTGAAGCTTGTCTCTCGTTATCAAAATAACTCAGCTGACCTGTGTTAAAGACTGTGTGAGTATTTTTGGGGAAAAACAAGAGAAGAATAGGCAGAGATTTCAAGCTAGATGTTGTATCCAGTAGATATAAGACAGCACTGATGACCTAGCTTTAAAACATGGCCTTATTGAACATCTGCATTTTTATTCCAATGCATAGTAAGTAAAGCATAAAACATATATTTAAACATGTATTTCTTTTGTAAATATAATTTTTGAAGTACAACTTGAGATAAGACATCTGTGCAACAACGGTAGATAAAAATACAGTTGCCTTAATTCTCTTTGAAAACTTATGCTTCACAATATTGTGCAATGGGGAACTGCAGATGTTTTGTGCTGGTAAGGTAGAAGCAAGATCCAAGAAGACAATCCTGTGCAGAAAGTGCTTACACAGCACAAACCAGTTTCTTGTGTACTAGGGACATTACTGCATTCTGTTCTAAGTAATATTTAAGCTAGAATCTAAGGGGGGAAAAAAAAGATAAGTTTGTTAAAATGAATACTGACACTGATAGTGGTTGTTACTAAGTTCATCTGCCTCTCATGAGTCCCAGCCTCATGCTCTGGCCAGCAGGATTTTGAAAGGTATATGTGTCTCTTAAAAATGTAATTAATACCTCAGAGGAGCCTTCAAAGCACAGAAGTTCCTGGTTGATACCTGTTTTGACAAAAACAGAAAAATACTGGGCATCTCTTGTTTGAAACGGAGTGGAGATGATAACCAAAGGAGAGGGAGGACAAGGGTAAATATAGTGAAATGAACAGGATGGGAGACAGCAGTGCTAAGGATGTGAGGGCTCTGCAGAGATGTGGCAATTCCTTTAGCCTGTGGCAGGAATATCTCTCACTGATTAGAGCTAATTAGGAAGGACGAGGTTGAGCCTTTTTATCCCCCTCAGTAAACCTGCCTTTGATGCAGGCTGGTTATAGCACAGCTCTGGTTCTGCAATGGATTTTGAATGCCTTTCCTTCACTGGTCCGTTTAAATAAATACAACAAGCTTTCTAGGTTTCTTATGCACAATAAATCTATTTTGGTTCCTGATGACTGATTTCTTTGGCTCTGCAAGCGAGGTGAGAACACCAGCTTTGTTTCTTTTTAGCACTGTAAAGGAAGTCTTGTGTAATTTTGTGAGAGCTGGGAAAGGCTTAGAAAAGAGGTAAGGAGGTGATTTGGATTCTGAATTCTTCACCTTTTACTGAGGCACCACGACTGATTTGTTGATGACAAAGTTCAGGAATTTCGTGACCAGAAATTGGGAATGATGGATACTGGGAAAAGGATTCAGTTCTCTGTCCTAGCACAGATCAGTGGGTTGGAAGATGAAACTGGACAAATTCAGGTTGGCAATTGTTGCATTGGTTTTCAATAAGGGAAGCAATATCTCATTGAAACAATTCACTTAGGGTTGTTTTGGACTTTTCCTTAAGTCAAGATGGGGTGGCTTTCTACAGTTCAAATGGGAGCTGTGGGTTTGGTTGCTGGAAAGCCTGGGTGAGGCTCTGGTGCCTGCATTATGCAAGTGGCCTCTAGCCTTCAAACCAACTAATCCAAGCACTCAAGAGCAACGGGCAGAGTTGAAAGGTTTGAATTGCACATGTCCCAGAGACATGCAATTTGAATATTAAATGACCCAAATGGCCACAAAATGAGCCTCTTGGGGAATCCAAACATTTCAACATATTCATCATAAAAATTAAGACCTCAAGCACACAGGAATATGCCTATGATGATGTGTGGCCACACATCAAGCAGTGGCCAGCAGAGCACAAGCACATGCACTCTGTATCAGGGAGCAGCAGGCATTTTACACAGCACCAGGCAGCACAAGTGGCCAGGGAAGCCAAAGCAAGGTCAATGTTGGCCTGAGCCAGGCCAGCCTTGGGCCTCCCACCTGGTTTCCTGCACTGAAGCTCACCCACTGACCTCTCAAAGGTGAGAGAAGCATGGCTGAAGCTTTACCTCTCACACAACCCATAAGGCTTTTGCTGTGGTCAGAATTTCTGTGCCCCAGAAGATGAGATTTTGGTCAGCCAGGGACCCCCAGCTCTGCAAATTTATGCCTTGGTGGGTGCTGGCCAGCTGGGAATGATTTCAGGGTTCATGCACTCAAAAGCAGATGAAGCCCAAGCTGATAGAGGAGATGAAGATGGTAACCATAGGCACTCTGGATTCATGAGGTAAGACTGAGCACTGTGCATGTGACTGAAGAAACATTTGCTGGTTTAGTTCCTTTTTTTGTGTTTAGCAAACTGTCCTTTTTTTCCCCTCTGGAATGCTGAGCCTTTTGGTTGGCACAATTTGGGGTTTTGGAGCATTTAAATTTTCTTTTCTTTTTTTCCCCACTGCTGTTAGAAAAAGCTCTTTTTTTTACTGTGAACTTTTTTCACAAAAAAAGAATTCCAAATCTTAATAAAATCTGAAGGTGGCAGCAATGAAACAGTAGCAAGGCTGTGACTACAACTTCTAGGGCAAGTTTGCATCACACAATGAAGAGATCCCCAACCCACCGCTATGCTGAGTTTGTAAGGTCTCACGTCTCAGCAATTTGGGTCAGGAAGGGTGTGTGGCTGAGCTGGCAAGCCCTGCATCTCTAGCAGGACTGTCCGGCCTTGAGATGGGAAGAGCACTGCTTGCCTACCATGGATGCCAGCAGGCAGAAGCCGCCTATGCAGAGCCCACAGACATGCCCAGCCCTCCTCAGTGGGTTTGAAAGCACTTCTGCAAACATTACAAGGGTGTGTATACAGGCATGAGCGTTTCTGCAGGTTTTGTCTGTAGAAAGCTGATGTACACAAAGGCTTTTAGGTCCAATGGTTTTGCTGTGTTCATATTTTATATCCTTATAATATCATCAGAATATATTATGCTGAAACTGTAAATTGATTTGCATGGGTTGGTCACTTCAGAATAATCTCCAGCCTGCAGCGACAGATATGCTGTACTTTGGTTCAGAGATAAGGCTTGGTTTGTCAGTGGTAAAAGTATTGTCACGGGTGCTGCTGGCCTGTACTTATGGTCCAGAGCATCCCATCTCCCCTCCTGCCAGTCCCATGGCTCCTTCTCTGACTCTCCCTGCAGTTGAAGGGAAGTGTGGGGAAGTTCACCAAAGTACACCCACTACCCCTAGGAATTACCTGAGCTATGTGGCTCTGATAGAGAATGATAAAACAACACCCATGGCTGTGAATGACCAGCTCAGGGTTAACCACAGTGAAACCAGTCCTGAAAAGTCAGTCTGTGAGATTTTGTCCTAAAAAAGGCGCAGAACAGTTCAGTATCCCAGTGAACTGCTGCAAAGGACAGGGGATAGCAGGTCCAAGTACCTCACGGAGGCTGTTTTGAGATTCTGGATTGCCTGAAGTATTGCAGGTGTGGCAGCAACAACCACCTTGGTGGGGGCTTCAAGTGGACAGGACATCTCTCAGCTGACTGACACTTGTGTCCTCGAGTGCAGTGGGACAAGAAGGTGCCCAAGTGTCCAGGTTGGGTGCTAGTGCCTGACTCCCTCAGGTAGTTGTGTGATGTCGGGTGGGGCAGGAGGCTGAGGAGGTGAGCAGGTCTTCCTGGAGGGTACAGTGGGGGATGATTAGGCAGGGACTGGCAGCGTGCTCCTGCTGCTGCTACTGCTACCGTGCAGTGCTTCATGGAGGGGATGCAGAGGCGTAGCAGGCAAGCAGCAGGAGAGTAGGATGCCACATGGCGAGGAGGAGGAAAAGAAAGAGGTGGAGGAGTAGGCAGAAGGGAGATTCAGTTTAACATGGCATGCCAGGCCTCCACTGCTGCTTCCCTCCCTCAGGCCTGCTCATCATGAATTTAATTTGCGCATGGGGTGAGGGGGATTTTGTTGGCATAGTTTTATTCTTATTCTATGTGCTCCTTTGCATGGCAAACGCTGGTAGTGTGCTCATCGCTGTGCATACAGGCAAACATGGCCTTGGGTGTACTTTAGTCTAAGGCCCTGGTTCTGCAAACACATGAATAATCTGAAAAGCAAGAAGACTTACTAATATTCTTAAAATGACACCTGCTTTTATCTCCATCTCTTTCCTTTCCCCTATCAGTATACTTCTGTTTCTGGATAGCTGATTTGAGCTTAATGTCTCAACTAAAATTTGAGTACAGAAAAGAAGAGTGATTTTTTTAAAAAAAATCTCATTTTAGAGGCTTATTTCATCTACATATATTCAGTAAAATGAATAAAATCCACTTGTGCCCTGTCCCAGCTAAGATTCAATACATGACACCTTGTCCATCAGGAATGGCTCAGGAGGGGTCATGCTTCGAATGGCAGCTGATATGCAAGGACATTGCCATTTGGAAAAATTTGTCTTAACCTGACTCAGAAGAATTCAGATATGTACTTTGGTAGATGATTGTTTGCTTTGCTTATAGGTATTACAAAGTTCTCTTAAAAAATATTCCTTGGGAAAGTATCTATTTAGTGGAATGCAGTGCAATTATCTGTAATTCTGAAGGGAGATCAGAAAATTCACAAAAGATAGAATGAGCATACGTGTGTGTATGTATGTATGTGTGTGTGTGTGTATATATATATATATATATATATATATATACACACACACACACACATATATATGTTTGAAAAATAGATTTCAAAAAAATATTCCTGGGCTTTGGGCTTTGGTGTGGAGGCTCCGAGCAGCAGCAGAGCTCCCTCTTCTCAGTAGCTGCAACATCATTACACAAAGACACAGAGACACAGGAGCCACTATTCAAATGCAGCCCCTCAACTTTGTGACCACAAGTGGGTTCTATTTTGGTCCTTGCTTTTGAGGCTGCTTTTGATGAAGGGATCAGAGTTTTTTAGCTCCCTGCCACTACATGTTGCTGTTGACCTCTACCTGCTTCTAGCTTTTAGAACTTTGTTTCCATTTCCATTTCTTTACTGTGAAGGTTGGGGATGGGATCTGTGTTTTTAAAACCTTGGTGCCAACTGCTGTGCGCTGTTGTGCTGTGGCTGACTTTTACTTCCCTTACATTTCCTCTTGTGTTTCTAGATCTAAATTGTCCAAAGTATCTGCTGGAGTATGGCCTCTGGACCCACATCTTCTGGTGACCTGGAACATAAAGTGTTGTATGACAAATCCTGACTTGATCAAATTGGCAATAGTCTCAAGAATTATTTAGGTACCTAATGACCACTGGTTTCAGTATCAGGCAAGTCCCAAATAGAGAATCTGTGCATTGTTTTTCTGTGGTTTGATGTGTCCCTTCAAAATCAAAGTATTTTCTAGACTTTTGTAGCCTTTTTCCTTCCTCCCCTCTGAGCAGTAGCTTTGGTTACCCAGCACTGCTGTTGTAAGATCTCCAGACAACATTTCCAGTGGGCTGTCATAAACCTTCAGTCCCCTTGCATTCCATGTTATCTTCAGGCAGCCTTCAGGCAGGGTTACAGCACAGGCCATGGGTAAGGAGCACTCACCCAGGAAATTCAAGGGTGTGCAAACCTTGAGTACCATCCCTGCATGACACCGGGGGAATTTACTCAAACTGGCCCTCTTCTTGTACAGCTCAAGAGTAACCACATGACATTTTAATATTGATGTTGTTTAAAAGGAGAGAGAGAGGTGCTATTGGGAGGTGGGTTTTTAGCAGTTAAGAGAAATGTTTTTCAGCCTGGCAATCTTGCACTTTTGCTTCAGTCCTACAGCTTGTCTGGGTGACCTTTCAAGGTTATAGGAACACCTTTTATGCCTTCTTTTGCTTATTATCAGGACAAGCATTTCAATCGTTACACACCTTTTTAAACTACCTGGAGATGCATGGGAGACATACATGCAAAAGTAACATTATTGGTATAATATTATTATTTTTCCCGAGCAATTCACTGTTTTCCACAAATCAGAGCACATGATTTCTTGTTTATTGTGTAATAATAGCCTTGTGTTGCAATGGTAAGTAGGACATAGATACAGCTTTTCAGTGATGTACAGTACTCTTTCTTATCTTTAATTAAATGCTATTCCCCTGTATGGGAACGCATTCTGTGATTATACATGTTTACAGTCTCTAAGTAACTTACCATCAAATACACTAATGAAAATCAGTGCCCCAAAGCAACTCGTGCCTTTTGTCCTGTACCATACCACACCTCTCTCACACTCTTCTTTTTTTTTATTATTACTTCCAGTTTCCATTTTAAAATTTAAGGGGTTGAATTAAGCACTTTTGTATGAATTTCCTCCAACCATCTCTGCTTTTGATCTAGGGACATGTATCTATCTAGCTCTCTGCCCTTCCCCAGAACAGTAACCCCTGGGGATACCATAGAGCATAGAGATGATACAATTTAATAAAGTCACAATAAAACATCCAAGGCCTTTCATACTTTTTCACTTTCTTTAACTCAATTTATTTTTCATTTCATGGACAGAGATTTAGTCCCGGTATTAGTTTATGATTTTGCTGAAAGAATTACCGAACACATACAAAAAGGAAATATTATTTTTATTATTTATTTTGTGCCATGTATACCATAGAAAAAAAAAAAAAGAGTTGAAATCACTTCAGTACCGCTGCGTTTTTCATTACAAAGTTATTACATATAGAAATTACTCCAAATTATCTGAAATGAATGGAAATTATGAGGTTTAAATTCCCTAGGTTACTGCAAGCACAGCACTGGAAATTTATTTTGTCATCTTGCTGAACATAATTGCTACAACAAAATTTCTTCCATTTTACAACCACAGCATAACTTATTTATACCAGTGTTGTTGTAATTTTACATCAATAAGTTGCATGGGAAGGAGTACACAGGTGGTAATTGAAAACAATAATTTGTAGTGGGCTCCAGGTGGAACAGTTGGCTCAGAGAAGACTTCATTTACTGCTCTGTACACGCTCCGCTTCTCGGTGGCCTTTGACTAGGATGCTATCAACCCTCTGGTCCACCCAGCACTGAGGTGGCCTGATCATCCTAAATTACCTTTCAAAGCAGCAGTGGAAGTGGGAGAAAGAACTGATCTGTCTTTTTGGCACTGACCTGCAGCTCACGTGCAGAAGCCGGAAATGAGGTGCACAGGGAGAAAGTGAAATCACAACTGGGAGGGTAGGAAGCACAATCCTGGAGTCAGGAGCAGCATTCTTGAAGGAACTGAGCTGGAAGGGAACACACTCTAGGGCTGGAGCATGAGTGTGTGTTCACATATGTGTGTGTTCTCAGTGTGTTAGGGCCAACGCCAGCTGTTGCCCCTGGCTTTCCAGCTCCACTGTCCTCAATGAGCGTGGCAAGACATTGCCATTTGTTTGTTGAAGGGAATACTGTTATTTGATCATTTTCAATTAAGATGTGAGTAGTTGCCTGAGACACAAGCAATGACGCTAACATTCATACTTTGCTCCGCTCTTTATGAACAGGAATGTGTAATTTGGGTGCAATATACAAGCAATCCCCGGCCAGGCATCCACACTTCTGCGATCCGTAATTGTCAACAGGAAAAATGAAATTGCAGAGGCTGATACTGAACCTAGAAACTGATGAATTTCCCTGTTTGAGTTCCGTTGTGCAAGTTAAAATAGTAAAAATAATAAAAACAATGATGCTAATTTGTTACTATGGATATACTCTATTTAAATAAAATAAGGTAGGAAGAAGGTAGAGGGAAAAAGGACAAGAAATGAATGGGTTGCCGCTCTCTTCTGATGTTCAGATTCGGATTTTCATGATTCACAAGAGACAGACTGTAATGTTTCTGTCATGAGTTCAAGCCGAAGATTTCATTGCAACATTCAGAGCTTAGAGGCTTTTGTTATTTTAAACAACCTAAAGATTTCAAATCCTCTTAAAATCATCTGAGAAGGGAAGGAGAAGAAATTGGTTGAAACTTGCACTTGAAAGCAGAGGAGAGCTGTATCAATCCCAAATTTCAGCTTGTGTAAGTTTTGAGGAATACCTGTGGAGGAAGGAGGGGTTCTTTGAGCCCACCACATGCCAGCCAACTTGCATGTGAATCTCCCATGCAAGACTATGTTATGCATTCCCATAATGGACCAAGTTTTAAAAGTACTTCTTCTGACAAAAATAGTGCTCAATTTCTATGTGGTTGTCAGGGATTTCTTTTTTTTTTTATTAATTTAGTGCTGGTTCACAAAACTTAGCTTACTGCACCATGCAATGATGGCATTTGTTTTCCAAATGCACAAACAATCCTTGGATTGAAGTCGTTAGAAAAGATGTGCCAGCTTTTTTTAAAAAAGCCTCCCCAGCAACAGCGGGTTTTGCCCATCTTCCTTCAAATTATTTTTTTTTTGTCCTAAAGCGGGTGCTGTGTGGATGCACAAATGGCATTCATAGTGGGATGGAGTACATGTAGCAGATGGGATGCTTGACTCCTTTTTGTGTTGTATGCTTGTAAAACATGTTCCCCTCTACCTTTGCCTGTTGGCATGTGCACACAGGTGCAGGTGGTCCTTTGCAGGATGAGAAAAGGTGCGGGACAGAATTGTTATCTTTCAGCAGGACCCTCAAGTCACAAACATAGGGGCAGGTTTGGCTCTCGCTGCAATCCCTGAGGTCCTGCAAGTGATTTCAGTGGGGACACAGCTGGATCTCTCTTCTCTAGAAAGTCTGAAGCTTAAAAGAAGGAAAACATGGACTGATATTGTATTTTATGTGATTTTTAAAAAGCCCCAAAATTAAAACAGTGCTTTTCTTCTGTTCTGGCTTGCTGGTTCCATGAGTGGGGTTTTTTTGTTTGCTTTTTTTTTATTGGTTTTTTTTTTGAGATGTGGTATTGTTTTGCTTTTGTTTAGTTTTATTGAAAATAGGTGTGGGGGAAAACTCAGCCCCAGCATTTTGACTGTTATCTAGTACATTTAACACGTGGAAAGAAAAATGAGGGACTCTGTGTGAATTGAAAAAAATACCACCAAAAAAAACCCTGCAAAAGAACTCACAGACCACTGACTGAGAAAGGGACTCCAAGGAAGGTTTAGAACGTAAATGTTGAGGAAAATCTCATTTTCTAAATTCACTCTGAGAAACATCAGCAAGTCACAGCCACCAAAAATAAGAGGACACCAAATGTCTTGAAAACACAGTAAAATCTTCATCACTTTTGCCTCAGTCCAAAAAGTCTTGGGAATGGGGCAGGGGATAATACATTATCCTCTTAAGCCTTCATTTCACTGCACTCTCAAATACACCAGTGTCATGGAAAAGAAAATCAAGTGAATAAATGTTGCAATTTATATATATTTGAATAGATAACAAGAACAATTTTACTGTTTGCCATAAATGAAAACCCCACCAAATCATTCCTCTAATTGAGGTTCTGAAGCTCTGTTTATGGCTGCAAAGTGATTTGATACAAAAAATTACACATTTTGAGTTATTATATCACCCAGAAATTTGATGCCACTTAACTATGTAATTTTCAGAAATGATATAAAACCACTGCAGAAAAATATTCAGGGAAGCCCAAAAGACCTCTTTTTATCTGTTTTTATGGGTCTAAAATGAGAACTCGCAGAGATCCTTGCTCTGTATGTGAAGGCTGAACTGCCACCTCGGGAGCTTTATTAATATGCATGTAAATATGATCTGGTTAGATCCTGTGTTTCTGTGCCGTTTCACAAGGTGGAGCGGCTAACTAAGCCGAACAGATCAACGCCCTGTGTTTATTTTCTTTTTTATCCCCTCCCAAGCAACAACATTTAAAGATTGAAAGAGAATGAGGACAGCAGCCTCATTTATGTCAAGATTGTCTCAAACCAACCTTCCTCCCTCCCTCCCTCCCTCCCTTCCTCCCTCCCTCCCTTCCTTCCTTCCTTCCTTCCTTCCTTCCTTCCTTCCTTCCTTCCTTCCTTCCTTCCTTCC
>VZRV01003663.1:706385-824902 GCA_013398115.1 Falcunculus frontatus
GGCGGCTCGGCGGCTGCACCGGGGCCGCGCTCGCACGGAGCGGCAGAGCCTCGCCTGCCGCTGCTCCGGCTCCCTTTGTGCACTTTGCACACGCCGGAGAGTCTCTGGGAAAGTGAGGCAGAGTGCAGTCCCCCGTGTTTCTGGGGCTTCTCTGTCAAGTTGCCTCTTTTGGCCAACTCAGCGTCAGACTTACATTTAGGAAAAAAATAAATACTACAAACAGTTGTTTTGCAGCCTTCAGAAAAATTAAAAATTGGTGTCAGATAAGTGGTGCCTAGTACCGCTGAGTGTGATGCTGATGCAATATGTAGGCATAATCTCAACTCTGCACCTTGCAGTTGCGGGGAGCTGCTGGGAGGCTCTGGAAGCAGGTTATTGATAAACTTCGACGGCAAGGAGCCACGGTCACCCGCTTTGAGCAGTGTTAGTCTTTGTGCAGCAAGGATCCTGACACCGATCTCGGTGATAACCCAGCCAGAGAGCGTGTGATTCGAGCTATTTCCGTTAAGCATGTTGATGTTACAGTAAATGTGACATGTGGGTGTTGATTGAAGGGACACCATTTTCAGGCCTGCTTTGGGCCAACACCCTGAAGAGCAAGTCTGTCCTTTGTGCTCGCTCCCCAGCTAGGCTGAGCTCTCTCTGGCTGTGCCTTCAAGACAGCATCGACTGTGTGAGGAGAACAGTACATTTGATGTGCTGCAGCACATTTCTGGGCAGTTTCCTGTGCCTGGCTGCCACGAACTGAGTCCCCATGGTGGACCCTGGGCACCCCCAGCTTGTCCCAGAGAAGGGTGGTCCCTGGGGTAGCCTGTACCTTGTCCCCCAGGTGGGCATAAGGGTGGGCAGTGGCTGTGGCAGGGTGCCGGGGCCAGCCGAGCATCCAGCAGCACCTCTGCAGTGAAGGTACTGGCAGCGCTCACCTTCACCACCCTGTTATTGATTTGTGCAGAAACCAGCCACGGCGGGGGAAGTTTCACACACAACACTTTGGCCCAACACCAAAATGTTTCCTCTTTCCCCCTTCTTTGCCTCATTTTGATGCTGTGGAACAAGAAAAATAAGGAAGAGAATAGGTTGGCAACTTCTAGATCCCTTCTTACCCCGCTTCTGCAGTGCAATAAAAAGGCAAGAAAATAAATGATGGCTGTCTGGACCCAGCCTCACCCAAACTCTGTGAACAAGCATCCATGGTTCTGTCCTTTGAGGCCTTGGAAATGGTTTTTAGCAAAACAGTTTTTCCACTGTTAGTGGGTAAAATTTTGAGACAACTGTCAGGCAGAAAGTAGTTAGCGTGTGCGTTCACTTTAATACTGGGCATGAGAGCATTGTTTGCATGGGGTACATATGCTCTAATGATGTCACCATGCTGGAGTAGGAGTGCTGGTGGCTTTGTGACAGTGCTTTTATGGAATTAAGGGGTTTGTCCACTGCATTTTGGTGTGGTAGGCAGCCAGAAATCTTGGAGATGCTGCTTAGAGTCCAGTCAGCAAGTGTAACGCTTTTTTAAGTAAAGCAAATGATTTAGACTGTCTGGTTGCATTAATTTCACAAAGCCATCGTATAACAACTGTGTCACTCATGTCCCCAAAGATTGCCCGTCGCCAACTCACTGTGCTCCCTAGGCAGGCAGTGCCAAGGCAATCCTCTGCATAGGAATCTCTGGATGTAGGGAAAATACTGGGCACACCTTAACACATCTGAAAGAACCAGGGCATGAGTCCTGGCTGGAAATAGCTCATTGCCTTTTTTTTTTTTCACTTTTCCCATGTAAATGACATGAGATGTTTTCCATTCTCCTATTTTGTGTGGCTTAATTTCTTCTTCTTAAAAAATATAAATTAATTTAAAATAAATGCTGGTGAAGAAACACCTTCCTACCTCCAAACCCGGCTACCAACAACAGCAATAAAACCACAGAGTTAAATTCAAATAATGTGAAGCAACTCATTTTAAACCCACAGACACAAGCAGAGTCAGAACTCTAGATTGAGACTGGCCTAAATTGCCCCACTGGTATTAAAGGGCTCCTTAAACAGCCTAAGATCTTGGCTGTTGTATTAACCAGGCATGACCCGATGCGTTATGGGCTGGACTTGCAGGCTTTTTTCTCTTTTCCTTTGCGGGTTTTAAATCTCTCCTGTAATGTTACTTGAATGTAGGTTTTTAATGGCTTAATTGAGTTGTCAATAGGAAGCCTTCTTTCTTGTTTTTTTTTTTATTCCAAGTAAAAAAAAAAAAATGCAAATTGACATGGATAAAATGCATTTGAAGATCTATTCAGTATTTTGTTTTTCATTCTTTTATGTCTGTTTTCCATATCGTGAATAAGGGGATGTAATATAGCTTCTGCATTGTTGGGTGAATAGCTGGTCTCATGATTGATGATTTATTAAGCTCAAATCAGAAATAGAGTTGAGTAAAAAAATCTTTTGATAGTTTGAAACCCAATTACTACTGATCGCGAGGTCTCGGCGTACCAAGAAAACGAAAAGCTGATTTTCGGTGATGTGACGACTGCCAAAATGTGAAGGAATACCAGATGTTATTTTAAAAAAATGCCATTGCAGAGTCCTTGGAAGGAGAGAGTGAGCGAGTGTAAGCGAATAGGCATATGTGGATTTAACTAATATTCAAATGAAGCGTAGAACTGAAAAGAAAGAATTCGTAACAGTTTAGCTGTTTAAACCTCCTTCATGTTTCCACAGATGCCTGGTCAGGACCCTTATCAAATGCAGCAATTTTGCTATGTTTTCTGAAGAGCACAATCTAAATCACAGACTAAAAAAAATATAAATCCTCACATCAAAAAGATAATAAAGTTGAGATCCGTGCTTTTCTTTTTATTTGTTACATATATATAAATGCCAAAATTCAGCTTTTGTAATTTAGGACACAGACTTTAATCAAAAGGCTTTACAGGAATGTTAGTGAAACTAGTAACAAGCATTTTTCCCCTCTGCCACCTTTTATTCTTACGACCCTTGGTTCAGTTCCTGTTTTCATGTTGTCTTTTCCAGCTCTTTGTCCCATCTCCCACGTGTGTATCTTCGTGCCCGTGTGTGCCTCTCTGTATGTTTTTTTTTTTAATATTTTGACACACTGCTCCCCCTTAATAGGAATTCTGGCTACAAATAGTATGCACATTTCTAAAAGACCCTTTTCACAGTCCTTTTCTTTTGGCTCTAAAATGATGTATATGTAATTGGTAATTAAAGGTGCAAGTTCTCTTCAATATAAACAATATTGCTCAATGTTAGATCATTAAAGGGAACCACAGCACTAAATAATTACCTTTTGCATCATGACACGCTGTTTGCAGGCATCCACTCCCTTCCCAGCAGTGTCTTTTCAGCACAGAGTTATAGTTACATTTTTACTAAGGCAAGGAGGCATCTTTTCATGATATTAATTGGTGAATTAATTGCTTAGTATTGTCTTCAAACTCCTTCTAAATGTAGATAAAGGGGAAAAAGGTAATTAATGATTTTCAGAATGAGTGAGTTGGGAAACATAAGCCTTCTTGTGCCCATTGTCTGCTCCAGCAGGATGGCCCATGCTTGGACAATTATCTGGGGTCCCCGTCCTTTTCTGCTGTCACTGGTGCTGCTGCTGCTGCTCTCCACTTTGCTGTTCGGGAGCTCTGATGCAACTTGTAATACAGCTGGTTGATATGCTGATCAGTTATTTCTTCTGGAAGGCAAAAATGGGAGCGATTCTTTTTCTAAACTACCTTTTTTCAAGGCTTAAACATTTTTGTTGCCAGGCAATGCATTCCACCTTCTACCTCTTGTCCCTTTTCTATGTGCTTTTTTTTTTTTCCACAATTGCTGAAAAGCGGGACAAAAATCCTTTTGTTTTCCGACTGGAGAAGAGTCCAGATCTGAATTATAACATCTGTTTATCACAGTCTTACTTCTTCGAGATATTTGTGTTACTTACTTTCCCCCGGAAATCCATGAGGAAACTGCTAGGGCTAATAGAGAACATTTTTCCTCCTATTCCTTTAATCCTGATTCGATTAGCGGTCTCAGTCACTGATTTACATACTGTTAGTTCCTCTGTTTTTTTCAGCCCAAATCCTATAGTCCTTGCAGAGGCAAATCAGCCTTAGGCAAAAGTCAGCGGAAATTTTGCCTGAGTAAAGTCCAAGGTTTGTATGATTTGGCAGTTACATGGCAGAACAAGAGAAAACAAACCAAAAAACCATGTTTTGACCCAGAAAGGGATTGTGATTCACAATTATTTTATAGTGTAAAAATTATCTTCTAAATACCAATTTAAAACATACCGGGTTTTATTAACTGTGAAATGAGAAGTTACATATTTCCTAGAAACTGATTTAGGTAATTCAGAAATTCTTTCCCAGTCTTTGGGGGTAAAGGTAGGAAATTCAACAGGTCTGTAGACAAGATTTAAACAAAAAAACCTTTTATTATCCTATATAGCAATGGCAGGGTTATTTGGCATTGGAAAAACAGAGTGGAATATTTCAGGCTCAGCCAATATTCCAGTATGTTAAATAAATGCCTCATTCCCTTTCCCACTGTACACACTTTTGAAACCCCTTAACTGCTCATGAGACCATATCCTGCTTATGTTAGTCTTGAAAATAGTTTGTTGTAATTTCTGCTAATGGGTGATCACTTAATCTTGCCAGTAACGCTGTAATGGGACAAGGTAGTAATAATTTTGTATGTCACAGGGAGCCTGGTCCTGCTAGTTTGGTGCATGAAAGCTTTCCTGACCTCTCTGAAAAAGAAGGAAAGACTTGGGTGCATAAGCTTTGCTGGATGGGGCCTTGGCCAGATGGCTGGGAGACGCGGTGGGAATGAGAAGGTGGGATAAAAAGAGAGGAACTATTTCAGAATGTGACTCGGGGCTCGAACGCTTGCAAAATGGCTCTTTGCTGATATCCTTGCAGTGCTGGCAGCAGTGGGAAGGAGCTGTCAAGAAAGCTATGCCAGGTCAGCCTTTCCATTTTGTTTCAGGCAGGCTTGGTTGCAAAATATATTGAAATCATTCTGGGAGAGCGGAAAAGCTGAAAAATAAAAGAAAGATCTAATCAGGCTTGGCTTCTTTGAGGGGAGGTGGGGGTAGGCTGGGCCTCTGGTGATGCATCCTTCAGAGTGTGAACACTCAAAGCAATCTCTTTCTCTTCTCCCCTCGTCCCTTTCCTCCCTCTTTCTCCTTGTCCATGCAAAGCAGAGGCTGACCATGTGGAACCGGCACTGGCCGACGAGGATGAGAGCCTGGCAATAGCAGACCCAGGTGGCATCAGCATCGCCGCAGGCGGGACAGACCCCGACTTGTTAACCTGTGGACAGTGTCAGATGAACTTCCCGCTGGGAGACATCTTGGTTTTTATAGAGCACAAGAGAAAACAGTGCAATGGCACTGGTGGTGTCTGCTATGAAAAGAGCATGGATAAGAGCAGCCCTCCTCCCTCCTCACGCGCCGAGCTCAGGAAAGTGTCAGAGCCAGTGGAAATCGGGATCCAAGTCACACCCGATGAAGAAGACCGTCTTCTCACGCCTACAAAAGGAATTTGCCCCAAGCAGGAGAACATTGCAGGTACAGCACGTTTTACACTCAATCAACTTGCCTAGGTAATCTTTTAACTAGAGTCCTCTAGAAAGTGCCATGAAACAGGCTTCAGCAACACGTCTTTATAGGAGCCATCCATCTGGAGGATCCTCATGGCTATGCAGGCCTGTCCATCCCCTGTTTAATTCATTGTAGCTGTCTGTGCAGGGCCAGCTGCTGGAGAAAGGGGCCTCCCAGGCCTCCAGGAGAGCTAAGGGGCAGCCTGTACATCTGGGAAAAAGCAGAAAGTTGGGGTCAGAAAACATTGCAGGAGCATCCTTAAGCAAGTAGCAGTGGTGGAGGGATAGGGGACTGGTGAGATGCTCAGTTCAGTCCTGTTCCAGATACCCTTTGTCGCATGCAGACTCACTGGGAAGGACCACATCCTGACCCTGGGGAAGTCAGTGGAAAAATTCTCTTCCCATTGACTGTTAGTGGGAAGATTTTTTTGTGAGGGCTAAAGCAGGGATTCACTAAGTCCTTCCTTTTTCCTTGCCTGGGGTAGATGTCAGCTTCCTGGCCTGCACTGCTGCCTGTGCCGCCTGTACTGGGTCTCCTTAGATGTCTTGGGTTGGGTGGGCAACACCTCCATTCTCACGCACACCCCAAATAGATCTGAATAAGGATGCAAGAGCACAGGCTGGCCTGGGTGAGCAAATTGCAGGCATTTCTTTTTCTGAAACTCTCATATGTGGTGCAGTTAATGTTCATTCAGTGGACCTCCCCTGCTCAGACGTGGGCAGGCAGGTGATGATTATCCACCTGAGTGAGGTGATATGCAGTGGTTCCTGCAGAGTGCCTGGCATGGGGCTGCTTCCATCATGCAGGGTGTTTTCTCCCCTCTGCAGTGGTGAAAGGATGATTCTCCTCCCTGATAGTGAGTGGGGGTTTTATGTTACACAGCAGGATCTCCCCTCAAACGGGCCTTTTTCGTTCAAACTGACTGCATCCCATACAGAAGACCAGTGGCAATTTGTCTTTGCTGCCACTGTCCCGATTTCTCTAGGAACTGTCCTGAGGGATTAGATCTGACAGTCCAGGATCCCGCCTGTAGTAGAGATGTTCCCATGAGGGGATCCCCAGAAGACCAGCAAGAGGCTCCTATCTTTACAATTGAAGCTTAAGAGATTTCCGCTTTTAGTGTTGGAGGTCTCTGAGTCAGTCCCCAGCATCTCTGACAGGCTTGGGCATTCACACAAGTGAAGGTGTGGGCTTTAAAATGCCGCAGTCTTCAGACGTCTTGTCTTTTAGGACAGGGCTTACAATGCCCATTGACTACACTGTTTTCTTCTAGGAATCTTTTTTTGGGTGCAGCCACCACCTTGACATGGGGCAGCTGGTAGCTTTGGGAGCATTAGCTGTGGCAGGCCTGTGCTATAGCATTGTATGCAAACCTACCATATGACCTGACCCCTTCTTTTCCTCCTCCTTTTTCAGCTTTTCTCATCCTTTTGCAGTTGTGAATGCATTTCTTGGTAGAGATGACTACATCATGGTGTAGCAGATTTGAGGGCTAGATTTCCTCTCTATTTGGTAGGAGCAGAGAGGTATTCAGGACCTTCCCTAGTCTGCTGAAGGCTGCCTGTGTGGTGCTGAGCACTCCCAATAGCTGTTGATCTCCGTGCAAGCTGATGGTGCTCAGCCCCTTGCAGAGGGTGTGCAGTGCTTAGTAGGGTTGGTTTAGGAGAGCTCTGCTGCAGTTGCAGTCCAGAGCTCATCTCTTACTAATATCTGCCCACATTCAGTCCATAGTACCTAAATGACTACTCCCAGAGCAGAGGGTGCTGTCCTATCCCAGCTTCTGGAGGGTCAGCAACAACATAACCAAAGCTTTTGCCATGCAGAAAATGTGCTGGGATAGGAGGCAGTGAAGGAGATGTTCACATGTGGAAAAGGCATGAAAAAAAATTAAAAGCCAATCTGGAGCACCTAATCTCTTTCAGACTAAACCGAATATCAAATGAAAAATATGTAGGAAAGATTTTGAATTGAGAAAAATAAAAGGGTTTATCATTTGATTGGCATTTTCTCAGCAGTGCATGCAGATAGGGACATCCACTAAATAGTGCCGTAATAATGCTTTCTCAATTAGGAACCCAGCTCTGAGATAAAAAGGTGCAGTGTCCTTCCATATTTTTTTTAATAGCAGCGGATAGTTTTCAATAGTAGGATAAAAGCCTCACATTACAGCCATGGAGGGTAGCCATGAAAAACCCACAGAAGTCATTCACTGGAAAGGCTTTAGTGGGATATACCAAACCCCTTATTTATATTTCAATAGAAAGGCTTTCTGCATTAGCCAAGAAAATCAGAATCTGCATTTAACATTAAAGGTATTTCCCAGTGAGCGGCTGTAGAGCATTGTTGTTAGATTTGTTAAAAAAAGAGACTAAATACGATTTCATAAAAGGGAAACTTAATCTCTAAGGCAGCTTTCTCCTACCCTGCCACCCCCTCCCTTTATTTTTTATTTTTTTTTGTAATAATGCAACAGCCTACAGTATTTTTACTTTATATGTGACGAAAGATATTCTTAGCCTTTCTGTACTGAGACAGGAAGAATGAATTTCTTTATTCCACCAAGAAATATGTAAAATAATCCCTTAGAAGTATGGGGAGATATGTTTGTTCAAAGCATTTAAAATGTTATTTTAATCAAAGGCACAAAACACTCTACATGCTGTGTCAGCTAAAGGAGACCATTACATTTTAACAGCAAATCATGTTCTTTTTCCTCCTCCTAGCCAGCCCCCCCTCTTTGAAACTAACTTTTTTTTTATTAAATAAAAAGGCGAAAAAGATTAAAGAATAAAAAAAAAAAAACTTCAGTGGCTCAAATGTATAAAGTAATTTAATATGGTGGAAGCATTAATTATTTTAGCTTAATTGAATTCTGAGGACTGCAGTAGTTGCATTTTTGTAGACAAGCTCTGTTTATTATTTCTTTGTGTAGATTAACAGTAAAGGAAACATAGATAACTTTCAGTTATTTATTGTAAAATAAATGTGTCAATTCATGTGTAAAGCAAGCTGTTCAAAGATAATTGAGTCTTTATATTTGAAGAGGGAAACCAGAAATCACCCACTCGCCACTCCGGCTCCCTGAAATATGCTGCCACCACTGCTGTCCTCAAAGAGGCTTCAGCTCCTCTCCTTGATCTTGTGTTATTTTTGTAGACCTTCTTATTTGGTCAGAATAGTTTGTACAGCCTTCTGTGGTGTGGCTAAGCCACCAAACCTTATAGCTTCCCCTGGCTGAATGCTCTGAGGGTACATCAAGTGCTGAGCCTGGCTCTGCCATTGTACCTCTCGCAGCTTTGGGTGTGAGGATATTGGGATGCAGAAACATGCTGAGTATTCATCCTGGCACAGGGTGCTCCTGAGGTCTTTCCTCCTCTGTTTCTTTTTGTCTTTTTTTTACTTTCTTGGTAGCTCTTCTTGCCCTGGTCACTCAATGCCTCTTGACCACATAGCAGACCTCATGCTGCCTTGAGGGAGGCTTTGAGGCAGAACTCAGGAGTCCACAAGAATTTTTATGTATGCAGCACAAATCTCCAACTGACATTTCTATATTTCAGTGCAGACAAAGGCAACTTTGTCTCTGCAATCAGATTTTAAAGATCTTCTGATAATGAAATCTGTCATCTTTCCCTGATTGGTAACTTGCAAATCCAAGTTTCTGAAGGTGTTTTCACCTAGTTACCACTGTCCGTAAGATGTGTGGTAGCATGTTAGCTGGCACTGGGAGGACATGACTTGCTTAGGAGCAGTCTGCCCTGTAAAGGCTTTTTTTTCTTTTTTTCAGATTGGCTGACCTGTTTGAAAATCAGTTGTGTCTCTTGTACAGAGGGTGTGATAGTATCGAAGAGATGTACCAGATTGTCACACAGCAAAACATAGCCAGGCCAATGAGTTGGCGAGCAGTTACCGGTCACTGCTTTTTTTATTTCACTGCTAGCAGATATTTTGGGAAAAAATAGATCACTGTTATATTTTATACCTCTTTTTATCTTTCATATTTATCAGATCTTGGGCATAATCAGGTGACCTGTCCTGTCTGAAGAATGACCTGGGAAGGTGCTCCCACTGTCGTTTCACTGATGGTGTCTCATCTCTTCCCCATGGCCCTGAGAGTCCTTTCAGGACTCTCTGAAGCTACCCAGATTAAAGAAAAAGTACCAGGCAGCTTGATTTTAATGCTGGGTGGTTTCATAGAACCCCAGCAGAGAGGAGGGAGCCTCTGTGGGGCAGGCACCACTCGGACCAGACCTTCTCCAGATTCACTGGCAGGTCTGCACCTTCAGGCCAGCAGACCCTCACAAACATGTAACTACAGCAGCAGCAAAGGTTCATTAAGATGGTGAGCAAATTTTTGCAAAGATAGTGCTAGGAAAGGGGAGGGGGTTGATTGGAATTCCTTATTCATCCTGTCCCGGCTACCAGTGCTGGGCTCTATACATTGTACTAGATGTACATCATGAAGAAAGGCTCCCTGTCAGAGGCAGGATTTAACCGCAACCTCTGCTCCATGAATGTTCATTTCAGGCTTTTGAATGGTAAAACTGCCAGTGAGAGAAACTAAATAACTCGCATGTGCTGGAAGCCAGAGATAAACACCGCTGCAGGTTGCCATGAAATGGGCTATTTGATATATTTAGAATTGTTATTTTTCTCCAAATTAAGATTAGTTAAATCCATGTGTGTTGTGTGAGTGATTGTTAACTCAATGGCATGGATTATCCTTTTTCAAATCATGACAGCTAATTATTATTGCTGTCTACCCTGAGACATTCACTTACAATGTACCATTATGGACCCGTGCACCCATATTAACTGCAGGACTCAGACAGCCGTCGCCATGCCTTCATACGTGAGGGGAGTGAAACGCGAGCTGAAACAACCCAAGTACTCTGACAGCGACATCAGGCAGGTTGGGAAGAGGTGTTGTGAAGCTAAGCTGGCACAGGGCTTGGTGGCCATTCCCTTCCCAAGGCTGTCGTGGCACCAGGTGCTGCTACCAGAACCTCCCTGGGGTAATGGGTCTTGCAGGCGTGACTTGTAAAAGTGAGGCCAGGAGAAAAGAGTATGTGAAGAAAGAAAGGCTTCTAGAAGTGTGTGGTAACAGTGCCTGGGAAACTCAGCTGCAATCATTTTCATGAGGCTTTTCCAGGCTTGTTTCTTCCCTCCAATGTGCTAGGGTTTTCCTGAGTGCAGAGGAGTTACCTGGTCACCTCCTCCTACTCCTTTGCTGCTTCACCAGGTATTTAGCGACACGTTGTGCTAATTGGTGTTGCTGAGCTGTAAGGGGAGGACACTTGACACAAGGAAGGTGTCAACTGACAGTGCCCTGAGAGTGGATTAACGAGCAAGCTTCCTGCCCCTGGGACCTTGCTGAGGTCCTTGCTGGGGTGTGGAGAGAAAAACAAGCAGGGTGATCTCATCCAGAGCCCTGCTTGCACCCAGGGCTGGGGGTGGGGGCTATGCTTGGGGAGCTCGGCTCTCCTCTGGGGACAGGGCACCCCCCAGGCCACAGGAGCAGCCTGCAGTGGTAGCTGCCCTCCCCTGGTTTGCTGAGGCTTCAAGCTTGAACAAGGGCTGCTGAAATGTTGATGGCTTAAAGTTTTAAGGCTGCTGGTGGAGGCCAGCATGGGACTCTCCAAGCAACATGATTGTGCCCCTCTAGGAGATCCTAAGAGAGGGCAGTGCCACCCCAGGGCTACAGCCACAGGGCAATGGTTGTAGTGTCTCTCACCAAGGCAGCAGCACGGACCCTGCTAATCCTGGCAAGAGTCAAAGGTGAGAAACCTGCCAGTTACAAAACCCTTCCTTCCCCTTGCTTGAACTCCACCATGCCCTGGGGCCCCTCTGCTCAGACCCAGCCTGAGGCCACCAACCATTCTCTCCCTGCTGCCACCTCAGCTTGTCCCCAGCTGTGTCCTGCCCAGGGTCTGGCCTTGCCAGGCACCATGGCTTTCCCGGCATCTTCCAGTAAACAGTGAAATTAATCACACCGAGTTTTAAAAGCAGATTTAAAAAAATGCTGAGGATATTATGCCCTCAATTCTCCCTGCCAGTCTTAGCTTTTTGTTTTGTTCCTCTCACCATCCTGTTTTTCAAAGTTATCTTCCGTGCCCTGTATGTGGTTTGCAGGATCCCCACGAGGCTGGAGGAGTGATGGGGGGTCCAGTTTACTCCTCTGTGCCCCAGTTTCACGTGGGGTAACTCCCCTGAAACCAGCAGGACCACGCTGGATTGATCGGGCGACGCAAGCGGGGACCTGCCCCTGAGCACACGGCGTGCCGTACTGAGAAACAGGAACTTGCTGCTGTTATTTTCTCCCTCTCTAATCTCTCCTAGTTATAGTCATCTTCAGTTTTATGAGTGACAATGCTGGGTAAAACCTTTTCGACAGAAGTGCCATTTTGCAGGCTGATGAGAGGGGATTTAAGAAGGTCATTCAGTACACATGGCCAGAGTCTTCTTGCTCTGGGGTGAATGCGTGTGAGGAGTCACTCTTTAAGAGCAAAACTTGCTTGTTTGTACCACGTTGACGCTGCTGTTAGACTCTTTTAATTCAATGGAAGAACTCTGGACTTACTCAGAGTTAGAACCTACTAAAAATGTCACCCAACAAAGTGGCTTCTTGCCTTCATTTAATTCCTTTTGTGAAAGTACTTGGGCCATGTGTCCAGAAACTGTATGCATATCTGGTTATTATTAACATGGAAAGATTGGTAGATTTTTATAGGCAACAGTAACGGTGAATGGTGAAAAGGCACTGTTCAGCCAGCCATTACTCATTTTTCTTGACAACTTTGTGAGCAACTGTTAAGAGCAAAGTAAAAGTGGTGCCCAACCATCTTGTGGACTGCTTTGGCATTTATGTGGATGCGACTAATAGCAATATGCTTGTGCTTTGTGGAGTGTTGACTGCAAGAAAGGAATTTGTATGTGTTTGCAGGGGAATTTTGGATCGGGCTGTAGCTGAAGGAAAGCTGGGTGTGTGGATGTACTGTAAAAAGAGAAAAGCTGTCTCCAATGATGTTCTTCTCCAGCAGTGGATAAATACGTAAAGGCACAGAAATGGTTCCTTTGCTTGAGCGGGACAGAAGTGTTGCTATAGCATGAGATTGCCTCCCTTCATGTGTTTTCCATAGATTGTTTTTCTTTCTCAGCTGGTGTTTGAACTGTGCTGCCTATACACACAGTGACCAAATCGGCTGTGACATAAAGGTTGAACCTTTCTAGGTTTTTTCTGAGATTGGAACATTTTTCTATCATAACTGGAGAAAAAAACACCTGTGAAGTAATCATACTTTTTGTACAAGAAAGGCTTGGATTTCTGTGTCATGTCACATAACTTCAAAGGGCATAGATTTGGGGCTGACTTTCAGCACTGGCTTCGGTGGCCGAGTGGGAAGATGGGAGCCCGGAGGGTAAGAAATAGAAGAGAGAGGCCAGGTATAGAAATAAAACCATGTTTCTCAGCAGAAAACCCTGGAAGCCAGGAGAAACCGGGTAACTCTTGTCTTGGGAGATGCGTGTGCTCTCTCCAACGAGAGCATCCTTTTCAGCATGGTTTCTTTTCCCCATTCCCTCCCACCCTCCAAATGGTAATTGGTGGGCCGTGCAGTAGAAATGTTATTAAAAAAAAAAAAAAAGAAGAAAAACTGGGTGGGTGGGGTATCTAGGGATTTGGTGTCTAAGCTCAGGAGTTAAGCCGGAAATCCCAGAGATGTAATGAAAACAAAACGGACTTTTCACTCGCGCTGTGGCATTCTGGCAGTGAGAACGCTTTCGTGAGCCAATGTTTTCATTGTAGGTTTTCTCGAGAGAAGTAGTGGAAATGAATCGTTAACCCCTTAACAGGAATGAATGTGGTTGCTGCAGTGAGGAGAGGAGAGCCGACTTGGCTCCCAGTTGCTGTGTTGCAGAGCTCGGGGGTGTGTGTATGTTTGTGTGTAGGGGGGAAGGTGGGGTAGATACCACTTGTAAGGAGTTTAATAATGTTAATGGCAGATGTGAAGTGGTTACTTAGCGGTTGTTGTTTTTTTCTCTTTGCATGTGCGCCTTTGCAGAAAGATTCGAGTGTGATCAGCACAAGCCACTGTTAAGCCCAACAGCTCTTAAACTCGCTCCTTCTTCTGGCATTTGGTAGCATATTTCTTGAGTGAGAAAAGGGGGACACTGCTCACCGGTCCCTCGGCAGAGTCATAAAAGCTGCAGATGGAAAAGACCTACCAAGTAGTAGATCCCAGTTTTCTTGGGAAGTGGAAGTACAGGATGAGTGTCTGTAGCAGACCTGCTACGTACGTAGCTTTAAATTCCAGCAGTCTTGGATGGTGTGCAGCTTTACAGCAGTCAGCTCCTTCTTTAAAATTATGGGAGTTTGGAGAGGAAGAGAGCTGGGAGTGATTAATCTAATTTACCTTAACAGCCACTTTTGGTGAAAAGATTTGTATCCTTGTCCTCCATGCTCTGATTAGGCTGCATCTTATTTCACTATTTTATTTCACCTTTTGATCGCTGCTGGCACTTACCCTATTTCTCTCTTCATTCTCTCATTAGGGTATTTTATCCGCATGTATTCTTGCAAGCAGTATAGAGCATCAGCCCCTCTGCTTCAGCTAAAGAGCATCTCATCTACCCTTTAGCATCTCGGAAGAGCAATTAAAATCATTATAGACCTTCTTCCAGCTGCCCTAGATCCTCCCGTCCAGCCCTTGCATGCAGGCTGTGGGACTCGGTGCTGTGCAGACTTTGGATGTAATTGCATGGCTGCTGCAAAGGGCTGTGTCTCTGCAGCTGACCTTGCTCAGCGCATCTGGCCTCTGAATAGATGTTTGCCTTCTTTCTTTCCACTTTGACAGCTCCCCCCCTCTGCACTCCAGCCCCTCACTCTGCTCCAGCTCACTCCTTGTCTGCTTATGCTGGGAAAGCACAGTGGCAGCAAGGTATTCGTGGCTGAAACTGCCTTGGCAGTGAGGAGAGCTTGAGGAGAGCATCGGATCTCCTGCAAGCCCCTGTTTGAAGAGGAGAAAAATAAGAAAGGAAAGAGATGCTGTTGAATAAATGGTGGTTCTACATGTCTTTTATACCACACTCCTTTTGTAATGGTCATTTAAACAAGGTGGAGTGGTGGGGGAGGAGAGAACAAGATGAAACTGCAGACAAGGATTAAACAGCCCTCTTCCTCTTTTAAGACATTTATTATTTTCAGAGTCAAACCTGTAGTCAGCTAATGTAACTGTAAAAGTCTCCTTTGAATTATTGCTGAGGTGCTCTGAAGTCTTCTATTAGAGCTGATGTACTTGTGTGCTGGCAAAATCCAGATTTGAATTTAGCACCTACTTGTTTTATTTTCTTTATTAAACCAACTTCTGGTTCATTCTTTCCTTTCAAAACCCACTTTTTGTTTCCCATTTTCTAGACTGCCTTATTACTAGCACATAAAAAGAGTTATAGAAACTGAAGGGAAGTTTCCTGAGCAAGAAGGAATTTTTTTTCTTTTGTTTTTTTTTTTCCTTCCCCCTATGTCTTGGCCAGGAGCCAACCTGTCTTTCAACAAGTAGAGAGCCATTCCAAGTTGAAATTTATAGAGCAGAGTCCAGGTTCAAGGGCTGAAGCCCGCCAACAGCTCCAGCCTCTTTGTTACTGATTAATTCTGCAAGCGGTTCAGCTGGTTTGCTCACTTCTGCCCGCTCTTCACAGCACCGCAGCGCTTCCGAGCCGGCTGCCGCTGCTTTGCCCTCCCCTGCTTTTCAGCAGGGCTTTATCCCCTTGCATAGCATCCCCCCCAAATGCATTTTAACCCCATGCAGTTCAAGCTGCATTGAGTTGACTTTATAGCAAAAAATACAAAACATCTTTTCCCTCTTTCCTTCACATTTTTCCCCTCCTTTTTTACTTTTTTTTGCCTTTTTTTTTTCTCCCCTACAGCTGATTTTAAATATCTGGAGCTTCCCATTTCACTTCAGCTTATATTAACGATTGCTTCTTGGCATTGGTTGGAACCCAAGTTCCCAGGTTTTAATTGATTTACTCAAATGCACACAGTGAAGAAAAATGGTTTCTTTCAGCTTTACCTGCAAAGGATGTTTCCTGTCTCAGTAAGGGGGTTTTCCTTGTGGAGGGATTTGAAAGGCAGAAGTTTTCAAGTGGTCTCAATATGGGGCCCCACAAGAGTGAGTGTGGGAGGTGAGGGGGTGAAAGAGCAGTAAGAGAAAAAGAGAGAAGAAAAAAAACCAAACAAAAATCTAAACCAAAATAGATTTTGGGAAAGTACCTTGAAATGAGGATGGTCCCAAGCCTGCAACAAATTGGATGTCAAAGCACAACCTTATTGACGTCAATGGGGGTTTTGCCATTGGCTTCAGCACAGGCCGGATTCCATCCTCAGCCTGCACCGAGCTGTAGGTACGCCAACAGTCCTCTGCAGTCAGCGGGATTACTGATGTGCAGAAAGTTAAGCATGTCTGTAAGCGTTGGCAGGATTAAGATCTGTGCTGGTATTTTCAGACCAAGTGAAATGCATGTGGGAGTTTTTTAAAGAAGAAAGTGCATGGGAGTTTTAAAAAAAGGGAGAATATAGCCGAGCCTGCCATTTTTAAATGCCTTGGGGAAAAACCTGGGTTGCTATTAAAAATATCGGAGGACTAATGTGTTACTAATTGTGACACAATTAACTTCTTAAAAGTATTTGATTGTGAGTCCCAAGAAAATAAAAAGATGAACAGCTAGAAATTCAGGCCTGTGTTTCAGTTAAAACATCTCCTTTCTATTAACTAGAAATAAAAGCAAGCCTAGAGGTTCACTTTACCATGCATCTTGGTTACTTTGTTCCTAGAAGTCTACTTTTTAGTGAGTTATTTAAAGAATTAAAAAAACAACAACAAGGAAAAGAAGCTCAAACCCAGTAGCTGTCTGAGACCCCTGTATGTGGCTTTACCTCACAGCTCTTAAATTCCTGTTTAAACATTTCTCAAGAGCTGTTTCTTGGGAAGTAAAAATGTGTGCTGTTTGTCTCTAGGAGATTAAAAGTTTACCTTTAATGTGACAGCTTCTCAAATCTAGTGTCGGAAACATGCCTCTATTTTATGGTATTATGAAACAGGTCTGGAGCAGAAACAACATATTAAGTAAGAGAGAATGAGATAGAATTTGTGGGTTTCTTTCTTTAATGGTTTATAACCAGAAACCTTTTCTCTGTCTGTCTCTGAAACTTTTGCTCATACAAGTGGCCAGCACATGTAAACCACACTTTGAAATTTAACAGTTAACCTTAAAAAATATTAAGTTCAGCAAAATAGCTTTTCTTCTTTTTTTTTTTTTCCTATTTGTAATCTACAGACAGCTCTTTGTAATGATCTGGCAGAGGAATCTAAAGTTGGTTGGGTTTTTTTTCTCCAAAACATTCGTAATTTCAGCAGTAGAAAACTGAAGCACACCCGAGCTCTGAGAAGGCTCTTTCACATCTGCCTCCGCCTGTGTGCTGATTCCCTGGGGTTCCATTTATAACAATCTAACAAGATAGAATCTGCCTTTGAGTATCAGTAAATATGGCTAAAGATCACAAAACTGTACTCATAATTGTTCAAGACTAAAAGGCAGAATATAGTGTTTGATTAATGTTTATGGTACAGGGCCTTTTTGCAAGAAAGAAGTTAAAACAGTATGCCCCAAAACTCCCTAAAAAACCCCCTGAGCCCCCACTCCAGCTCCCAGACTCCCCTGGAGGAAGTTATCCTCATTGTGCCAAGTTCATCATCTAAGATGATGCACGTTATTTTTGATTTTGAAGCTGATCGAGGATGCCTGATTGGAGCTGATTCTTCAAAGGGATGCACAATGGTTTTCTGTTAGCAGCGCTAGCACACAGGAGCAAAATCTTTACTGGCCACCAGAAGCACCCATCCCTTCAGGGGGTTTTGACAGTGCATTGTCTTGGACTGGCCTCATCCTTAACACGTCTGCTCTGTGGGTACGGAAAAACACCCTCAATCCTCAATGCTCCCTGTCTAACAATTAACATTCATCAGAAATAATTTGGCAAGGGGAGGTCGTGGATGCAGCAGTAGTCAGAGACCCCTAGCAAAGGCACCTGCTTGTTTTGGAAGGACTGATGAGCTGGATTGATGAAGTCTGTGGGCTGGGGCCTTGAGGCTGTTTGGGCTGGGTTTTTTTCCGGGCAGCCGGCAGCTTGTAACAGACCCTGGGTGGGGCAATTCACTGGCTGTCCTCACTTCCTCTGCAGGAAGCTTGGGAACTGCCGTTGTCTTCACTTTTGGGAAAGGTTTACTTCTTTGAGAGATAGTGAGTAGAGAATACAATACAGATGGATCTGTTTCTCTTTCATTAGCTCTTTTAAGACACTTGTTTAAATGTGTTTTCTTTGCTTTTCAAATGGTAAATGTCAGTGTTTTGAGTATCACTGCTAACAACTACAACAACAAATTTAAAAAATAGATCGTTGAAAATGCCCAGTCCAGGACTTTGTTAAAATGCTGGTCTAGAAGTGGCAAAGATGACACTGGAAATGCACAAAGAGATGATGTGGGGAAGAGTTAGTGCTAGTCTGCGTTGAGGGCTGGTCTCTCTCAGAGGGTCCTGCCAGAGCAGGACCTGGAAGGAGCCAGTGGTGGGGTCTGGGTGCTGGCCAGGGTACCTGGGGGATGCGCTGAGAGAGTGGTTGTGACTTTTGCAGTGAAAACCCCATGATTTGGGGAATGGGATAAGGGTGCAGAGAGAAAACCTGGAAGGGCAGATGTGTGTATGCTCCAGTGGAGTTTTTTTCTCAGTGAGGAAGCTGTGGCCTTGAGGGCGAGACAGTAACTGGGGTGTGCAGGGAATGGTGCTAGCAGAAATACCACCCCGGCGTGCCGTGACGGGAGAACCCTGGCACTTCTAGAATCACGCTTAAATACTTCTGCTTCCCACCCTCCTGTCCCTACGCTTCTCCCAGCCCTGGCTGTGTGATGACAGTGCAGAGCAGAGCCTAAACCCTGTCCCCTGTAACCCTTCTATGGGACGGGTTGGCGTGGTTTGATGGGTGAAGCACAGGGGACCATCAGCCCTTTCTCCCACCCTGCAGCCCCAGCTTTGTTCCCGAGAGCGGAACAAGTCCAGGAATTTTTAGTGCTAGTTGCTGTTGGTTTTAACTCTCCCATCTCTCTGCCAGCACCAGCTTTAAGACGCCCACAGGAGATATGCACTCTCATTTCTCAGATGAGGCAGAAAAGATGTGAATGGGTTTATTTTCCAAAGTGCCCAGCTGCATCCGGTGGGGACTTGGGGCAGCCTGCAGTGCTCATCACCCTTCTGGATGAGGCCACAGGTGCTACTGTCCAAAATTCCAGCGGGGAGCAGGGGAGGGCAGCAGGTCTGTGGCTGGGAGAACTGCCCTCTGGTTTGCTGCTCACAGCCCTACCCGTTTGTGTGTGCATGGGTATTTTTGAACAAGCCCTAATCCCTTTGAGTCTCTGTGCTGTTAGCATGTTCCCCCCATCCCCAAACTCCTTGGCAAAGAGTTTGGATTAAACAAAAATGAAATCACAGGCCAGGCACTGGGGAAGGCAGTGGTGTCTCCCATCCCCTCTCACAGCCTGCACTGGTTGGTGAGGATGGGTGGAGGATGTGAGGCTTCATGCCACTTCCTGGAGCCTCGGCAGCATTGCCACTGTGGGCACAGTGCCAGGAGGGGGCCTCTCCCTCATAAATGAAGGATCTAAGGAAATTTCACTTGTGAACATGTCATAGGGCCCTTCACCGTGTGGGTAGTTGTGAACCCCAGAGCTGGGTGGCTCAGGTGAGACCCTGTCTGAGTTTGGCTGGGTCGGGCACTCATGGCTGGTGCCCTCACCTCCATTCTGGGTGTTGGTTCCAAGAGGAGCTGGGACTCCTCTGTGCTGTATCCCTGCTACTGGGTGCTGAGGAAGAGGAGGAGGCAGGGCGAATGAGGGGGTGGGAGGGGAAAAGAGAAAAGATCTGTGACAAAATCATGCGACACCCACGTAAATATTGTTTGTATGAATTGGGTCCTTCATCTTTTGTTAGCAGCAGCTTGTTAATTAACAGCAGATTAGTGCTGCTTTCTTCTGACACATGAATATATTTTGGGCTAGAAAATACTTGTACTCCATAAAACTGTGTGACTGAACAATTCAGAAAGTACCAGCGGAGCGCCATAATGGATTCCCTTTTCATCCCCTCCCCCCTTCCTCCTCCACCTCCTCCTGCTCTAAATGCAAGCAGATTTCTGCAGTCTAGTGCAGAAGAGACATGTTAAACACAGCTAAATAAATCATGTTTACTCTTGGCGTTCTTGGTAGTGAAAAATCTGTTGGCTGTTTTTACTTCCTTATTTCTCAGCATTTGCTTCCTACCTGTTTTTGAGCCTGTGCCCAGAAATAGTAGTTTTGTCAAACGAGTAGATTATGCCAACCAGCAGTTCCCTCTGCCAAGGAAGCTGCTGGATCGCAAAACCCGGTGACTTCTTTCTTAGAGTGACACTGAGAATCCCACTCTTTCTCCCCCCGCCCATTAAAATATATAATAAAGGTATTAAAATCTGGAGAAGGAGCAAATGTAACCAGATCCTGGCAGTTAAGAGCCCAGATTAAGGAATGTTGAACTTCTGTTCCAGAAGCCCTTCTTTAAGCTGTTTGTGGAGGTGAAAGTGCTGGAGGTAGCAATAATAGGAATCAGACATTTTCCCTTTCCCTTTATCGTTCCATGTCCCATTCCCCCCCACAAATGGGAGTGGGTTTTCTTTCAAAGTTTTTCTGTTTTGGTTTTTTTTTTTCTTTCCTCTACAAAGAACTTTACAGCTGGGAAGGAGAGGTAACTAAGCCTTTATTTAACCAAATTGGCTCTGCTGTTTCAGGCAGAGGGTGAACTCTGGTTTTTGGTCTGAATTCTGCTCCTGATCATGCATACTTGGGTGGCCCTGTAAACCTCCTGCTTGAGTGAGGGGCTGAGCTTTCTTTGCAAGATGGAGTAAATGCAAATGTGAAAAAGCAATGCACAGTGCATGTGTGTATATATATATCTATATATATCTATATATATCTATATCTATATCTATATCTATATATATATATATATATATGTATACACACACACACAAATATATCTATAAACCAAATATATATACTGTGGCACATTTGCTGTCATCAGCAGAGTTGTGTTGAGTGGAGGGGAGTGTAGCCCAAAAGATAAATAACTCAATTTTCACAGAATCCTGGGTATTAAGTGTTCCTCTTTGACCCCAGGTGACAACTTTTTAGCCTGGACCCATGTTCCTTACCGCTGTTATTCCAGATGTCAGTGATCCCAGATGTGACTGTAACATGGATTATGAGCCTGGTGGACTCTCCCTGTTTAGTTTTAAAATTAGAAAAAAGATCCTTTTTCCCATCAGAGCTTTGCATGTATTTACTCTTTGATCACATTGGAAGGGCCTTATCCTGTCTCCAGAGAAGCTTTAGTTCTGCCTTCAGTGGTAACAGGGATCTGGCCCGTGCTGAATATTAGCATTTTAATGGCTTACTTAAAACCCCATTGCTGGTACACTCACAGGGCTCCCGGCAGCAGAAGAGTCCAGCTCTGGGGTTTTGCAAAGCGATGTTGCAGGCTGCAGTGCCTGCTGAAAGAGAGGAGCGGGGATGGCCCATTTGTCATAGATTATTAGTATTGTCAATAATAACATGTCTACAGAAGCCAAATTAATTCCTTCTTCCACTTAGTACTAAGTCCAAGAAATGCCAGATCAGTTTCAGAACAGGGGAAAAAATAAACAGAATCAAAGTTTGTATGTTATGATCCCTCTGAATTTCTGGTGGGAATACTCTATGATAGAAATGATATTTCCATAGAGGCACTGGCTGCCAGTTTGCTTAATTACATTAAATAGTGGTATAAACCTCTGCAGAACATAAACCTCTGTTACAGTCAGTCATTAGAATATTGAATCATAAGGAATAATGATACCAGTGCTAACGGGTTACAACAATCTTTATTATATTAGCGACTGAAGTGTTATTTAAAAAATAAGGTTTGTTGTAGCGGTTTAGGTGTGCATGCATATTTTCTCTGATCACCTATTAAGAGACTGAAGACTGGATTTGAATTTATTACAGGCAAATAAAGGGCTTGCTTCAAGGAAGAACTACGAGATCGCTGCTTATGATTTTACAATTTGATTCCACTTGTCCTTAAGGAAGGTTCATAATGCTTACTGCGGAAATACCATCTACATCTAGAAAATTAGGGTTAAAAGGATGACTTTGTTGAAACTAATTACAGGCTGGTTCAGTTTTTCAGTTGGTGACATTTTAGAGATTTTGCTCGTAATGCAAGAGGTTACAGAAAGATTTGGTTAGACTGCGATATACAGCAATAAGCTGTCATTTGAGTATATTGACATTTTCATCAGAAACAAAACAAAAGTCTACTCAGCTTTATTGTACTGGGGTGATAGTAATGAATTTAATATTGCTTCCTCATCCTGACCATGGATTTTTGAAGGAATTCTCTTGCCTCACCTTGTTTGTGCAGTATGTCTGTTTTTTCATAATTTCTTTTTTTTTTTAATACACTTTCCTGGGTAAGTGTATTCAGCTTCTGTTTCAAGTAGACTTGATAATAAAAAGCCTTTTCGTGTCTTATGCTTTTATGTTATGGAGAAAGATGCTATTCTGTACAAATAGTGGGTAAATTGAGAGGTACAGGGAAATCTGGTCCAGAAAATATATACCTCAGAAAAAAATTCTTTATGGAGAATGGTTCTTGGTTTCTTGTACTTTGCTCTTAGTTTTGTGTCAGAGTGAAAGGCTTACAGGGTTCTTATTATACTGCACTTGTGTTTTACGTCTTCTGGTGCAAGGTCCGGTTATCCTGTCTAATTAGGGCTTGTGACTGCGCAAATTCTGTTTGGATCCAAGTCTTTGGGTAAAACTTCATTGTTCTCTGTAGCAGGGGGATTGGGCACAAGTTTCCGGTATGCTTCCTCGTGCAAATGAAATGCTGTTTCACTATTCCCTTTTTTTGACTTGCATTATAGTCTGAACTAAGTTCCTGGTTGCTGGTTTATTTATCTGCTTTCTTTCATTATTTAAAAGCTAGTTAATTTCCTAGCCTCTTTTCCATTCAGAGAGCATTATTTGCTTAGTTGTGCTGGTGTCCAGTGAATTGAAAACTGAATCTTTAGATCCTCAGTGTTCTTCTCATTTGGTGGATTGTTTTACCATCTCTAGATGATTGCTCTGCTCGTTTAATTTGACAGATTCAGTTTTCAGACTTGGGTCCACTTGTACATGCATAGCTGGAGTAGTTTTCCCCTGAGAACCCTCATTTTAAAAATCTCTTCTGCTCCCTCCCTCCCCAGTCATTTGCTCTGCTTTGCTTTTTCAAGTTTGCTTGGTGTTAGTGAATTGCTCGTCTAAGTGTGAAAGTGCTTAAGGAAAAATTTGAAAATTTTAAGTGTGCCTGTTAATGCCCCTCCCTCCCCCCACTTATTTTCAAGTTGTATTGCTTTAAATCTGATGTGTGCATTCACACTAGGCAGGTAGACTATTTTTCACAGTGAAATTCAGCACTTACAAAGTGTCTACACTTACGTTGCTTTTGGCAAGGGGTGAGCCAAAAACCAGAAGCTGTGATTCTCTCCCAAAGCTAATTGTTTCTGTATATTAGGTTTGTCCATCTGTGCTGTGCAGGGACACGACATCACCTGATGGTTCTTCTTCCCATTTCCAGCAGTGAAGCAGTTAACAGTGCTGCTGCTTAATATATTGCTGTTACAGAGTCTTTTTAGTTTCCAGGACATTTAACTAAATCAGGTGGATGTCATTAGCCGATTTTCACAGATGGGGAGACTGAGGCACAGAGGGGCAGAGTGACTTCATCTGCTTCTTTTTCCTCAAGTTCCCTACCATTCCAGGAACTGTTTGTGTTGCCAAACAGCTGAAGAGCTGCTAAAGCCTCATTTTGCCTAATTCCATCAAGGTTTTTTAAATTATTATTATTTTTTATTGTGAGGGATGGGGACAAAATTTAAAACTACTAGTAGAAGGCAAACTTCAGACTGAGGCAGAGATACTTACCCAAGCAGCAAATCCTGCTGTTCTCTTTTCCAGAGGCCATATTCAGCCTGAGGATACATGTTTGCAATGCAGCATCTGCCAGTGTGTGAGTGGGACTCTGTTCTGAACGGCCAAGGCAGAGAAGTCCACTGGTGTTAATGACTCCTGCTTATCTGTGGCTCTTCCCTGGCCACTTCAGTTCCTTCATTTTAACCTCTTGACCATCCTCTTGTGGTCAAGCCCTCTGGTTACTGGTAGTGGCATTTCTTGCTCTAGCTGCATACATATATAATTTTGCCCTTTGGAAGCAGCTCTTTCCATAAAGTGAGTTCCTTTATTAATTTCAGGGCCTGTTAAATTGCTACAGTTATCTGTTGGGGTAGTTATATGTTTCAATTACATCAGAAATATTTGCTGGTAGATAGAAATATTCATGACACAATCAGGACTAAAATTTTAAGTTCCCACAAGGATTTTTACAAACGTTGAAACTCCCCAGGACTTAATTACAAGAGTTGGGGAAAAAACTTGGGAAAATTGATGAACTGTTTATTGTCTACCCTTTATGCCTTTTGGAAAAAAACCCCAAACCCCTCCACAAATCAGGATGATTATTATTATTTTTTAGTTTATTGTGGTAGCTTCTGGACATTGCCGCTCAGATCAGGCCACCCTTGTGCTAGACACTCTGCATTCCCAGAGTGAGAGCTGGGCTCTGCTTGAGAGCGTGTTGGGGCTGAATAGACCAGATGGACAGTCAGTGGGAAGCAGAAAACTGAGCTCCAGGAGAGAATGTGCCACAGCCTGGGTAGCTTGTGCCCTGGGGTGTGCACCCCAGCCCCTTTCCAGCCCAGTGGTCTGCAAGACCACCCTCCCAAGATGAGGAAGCTCCCTGGTTTCCTGTGTTATATTTTTAGCACATCTGTTGATATGTCATATATACTCATCATGCCTTATGAAGTTTTTAGGCCAAATCCTGCTCTGTTTTCCCTTGCTCTTGCTCCCAGTTGCTCTCATAGCAAAGGGATAAGGTCCTCCTGGGACAAAAGCTCATGTTGGTGGGGTGGGCAGAGGGCATAGCAGGGGGAGGTGATGAATGCAGCCTTGGGGTAGGTGAGAGTCCTTTTTCTTGTCTGTTTAATTGGGGTGAGCCAAGATGTTTCAGTTTTTCTCTTTTCATAGCACAGACAAGGGGTGAGGAGCAAGTTTAGATGAGCATCAGGTGGGAGAGAGGTACAGGTGGTCCTGCAGGAGCCCCTGTGGAGATGTGGCTCATAGGGATGCTGCCAGTGCTGCCATGTGGCATCTGGATACCCCTGGGGACCACCCACCCTGGCCCCTGAGTGGGGCCAGTGACAATCTACACCACTGTTTTCTAAAAGATGGGTTTTGGCACTGCAAAAACAGTCCTGAAGGCATAGTGTGGGCTACTTCTGTGAATTCACATAGTCTCAAGGTAAGTAAAATTCTCCACAGCTTGTTCTTGGTGTCCAGGCCTCCAAAATGTCATACACAAATATGTGGATGACATAACGTGGATTTTTACACAGTGAGAGGAATTGCATGCTCTTTAGATATATTGGGATATTTATTAACCACACGGGGTGTTCCAAACTCGGTATATTTATCTTTGTAAAGTACTTCCAGATCTTTGCGTGGAAGGCACTAGAGAAATGAAAAGATTATTATTATTATTGTTATTATAGTTGTTGTTATTATTATTACACCATCTAACTACTGACAGCCAACCACAGCTGCATGCTCAATTCAAGCCACTCAAATTTAGGGGCTGATTTTTACAATATGGACTCTTAATGCTTTTCCCCATTGACTCCATATGCAGAAATGTGTGTTCACCTGCCCTGTAGAAGTATCATTATTCTCCAGAAATATGTAAATGGGGTACTTTTAAAGAAGGAATGAAAATATGGCATAAATTTGAAGTATTCACATTTGTATGGTAGAATTCAACGGCCGTTTAAGAAAGGCTTCAAAGCAACCAACTGTAGGAGCTGGTAGTTGCTCCTCTGTCATTAAAAAAGAAAATGCACTGATTAAAATAAAGCCAAGGAGTCTTGTAGACAAAGGATAACATTTACGGTGTTCAAGGGTCTGACACAAGCTGCAAACAGCCCAGGAAATGGAGATCTGAGTTTCACAGTCAAGCGTTTTAATCAGTACGGTTGTGCACAGCCACTGCCGCGTGTGTGTTATGTAATATCACACTTCACCCGCCCACACGCACCCAGAGACAACAGACATCTTCGAAAGGTCTTGGCATTATTCAGAGCAAAGACTCCCAGCAATACCCCGGCATGGTGTTTAACCTTATCTTTACTTACATTTAAGCATTTCTTTTTTATTTTTTTTCTTCTCTCCTTCCTTTCCTTTTCCCCCCCTGTTCTTTCCTCTGATACATCGATAGTGATTATTTTTGTATCTCCAAAATTGGAGCAGATATAGGGGGAAAAATCCCATTAGCTACGTAATGTGTTTTCATGACGACTTTGAATGTTCTGATCATGGCCATTTTTTGCATTTTGTAGCATTGTCCTCATGCTGTTACTGTTATTATTTTTGTTTTAAGTATGGTTGAAATTTTGCATTCTGAAGACACCAATTAATTATTAAATGGTACCTAGCCTATGCTTTCTTTAGATTTTTAAACAAGAAATAATTAACCAGAATTTTTAAAGGTCTGCAGAAAAGGCAAACAGGCCTGTGAAACCCCAGGATCTAATAGCAAAAAGGTGAGTTGGTTTTCCAGTGCCCTAAGAGTTTGAAGATATCCTTACTCTGGCTTTTGAGTAACAGAAAGAGCTCAACTACATTTCATTCTCGTATAATGTAGCCCTGAAGTTAACTGTTTTTCAAAGAAAGACAACAAAAAATTAGCTGGCTGCTAATTAGATGTATTTTAACTGCAAAGTCATTTTAGCAGCTAATATTGTTACTATGTGCTTCGGTGTGAATCCTTAGTGAAGCTATTAAACTGTGAGAGCCTGAACTTATCAGACATTTTATAATGCGACTGAATTTTTGTATCCTTGTTCAGAAATCTGTGGGGAGTGGAGGACCTTTCTGGCTCAGACATGGAAAACACATTTTTTACCAACTGATTACCAGGGTGGGCAGCTGAGACCTCCTTGCACCCTCCTTTTCAGTTTTTTTCTTGCTTTCTTTTCCCTGGCAATAATATTTCTTCTTTCTGTTGCACTCCCTCCTCTCCCAGACAGCAGTCAAGCCCTGCAGTGTGCCCTTTATCCAAGGAAAGGGATTTAACAGCAGGGACTGGTCTTGGTTATTTCAGGATATTTAAGACTCCTGCCTGTTGTATACAACAAGTTGGCGATTCTCAGTAGCCAGTAGGCTCTCAGCATCAGACAGGCTCCTGCTTTTGAAAAGCAATAGCCCACAGCAGACGGTGGACTTAGCCGTCATTTTCCTATCGGTTTCTCACCCAGGATTCTTACTTTGTAATTGCTGGGTTGCGTTTCTCAGGGTTTGGGTATTTTCCCCCTTCTTATTGCATCGGTTGATTTTATTCTCCTTTGCACTCTAGAACAAAGTGACTGATACAATATCCAAACTGATGAAAAAGAAGGTGATTTTTCCCCCTTTATTTGCTCAGATTTGAATTAGGTTATCTGCCTATCTTGTTTATGAAATTTTGTGCTGTCTTTTCTGCACAGACTGTGACTCCCAAATCTTCCACAGCTCCATTTCCATATTCCTGCGTGCTTGTTCTTTGTTAATCACTTGGCAAGCGCTTATTTGAATATTAAAAATTTCTTTAATCATCAAAGGCAGGAGCACAGCTTCATGAATATTCATATTTTTTCCCTCCTCAGACTGGATTCTAGTTCATTACCCTGCAGTAAAGCCAAACAGTCATCAATCGCGCTCATTACAGCCGCTGGCGTTTTGATTGGCTGCCTGCTGCTGGTAGCCCGCGTCCCCCATCCTCCCGCTCTCCTCCATGAGCTGTCGTGTACCTGCCAACAACAACAACAACAAAAAAAATATCAACAATGCAAGAATAAATTTCTCCGGTTGAAAAACAACTTTGCAAACTTGTCAAGCAGTCCTCATCACTTTTTTTTTTTTTGGTTTTACACCAAAAATTAAAAAAAAAATTAGAAGGGAGAAATTTGAGCTTTAGAGATGAATATTTGTCAAGAGAGTTGACGTAAGTTTCATTTGCATAATGACTTTGTACTTCTGCATTAATAAAATTTGCATATGAAGCCATGTTAATTACTCCTGATCATGCTTTTTGCATTCATGCATAGTAATTTTCTCCGACTTGTGAGAATTAATGTCTTGGCATGGGGGGAGGAAGGGGGGGAGTTGGGGTACTGTCAAATTTCTGTGCCAGTGCCCCTCACTCACACTCTTTCTCCTCCTTGCTCACCACGTCGCCGTTCTTGATCTATGACTCATTTATGCATTATCATTCGAAATTCTTGGGAGAAAGAAATGTATCAATTCAAAGGGAATCCTTGTCTGCCAAAATGAAAAAATCCCTGAGCAAAATACAACAAGAAATCTCTTCCTGCCTTTCTTATTCTCTAGCCGGTGCAACTTTTGCATTTCCAGCTTGAGCAAAGTTTTAGTCTAAGCATCATAATCAGTGTGGGGAAACTGCTCCCAAACCACTGTGCTGGGGGGAGAGGTGAAGGCTGGTGTGCAGGCGTGTCTGGCCGAGTGCTGGACTCTGTGTGTGAGTGTGTACAGTAGTGTGTCTGCCCACACCATGGAGTCGCTCTGCCTTTCCTGGGGGATGCTGTGTGTGTCTGCCCCTCGCAGGGTGTGCGGGCAGTGCTCTGCTGGCTGCTGTAGGAGGTGTTTGTGTGTGTGTGTGTCTGTATATGTGTACGCGTGTGTGCTTGTGTGCGTTTGCTTCCCCATCCCTGTTGGTGTCTGCATAAAGAGACATGGCAGAAAGACAGTGCTGTCAGGTGGGAACAGTCCACAGGAGAGGGTGTGATACAGATAAGACAACTTATTTTAGACAAAGCTTGGAAAAAAATCTGTTGGAGAGGTTAGCGGATAGATTTGTCTATCAGTTTTTGGAAGTGTCTGCTCAAACCTGCTGCAATGGTTCATGTAAAACCCATCTCAGAACATCTGCAGTATTTTCCCTGAACATGATGGGCACAGGGCAGTGATGAGGCTTCAGTCTGCACTCCAAATTTGTAGCCGTACACTGTTTGAACAGATGTTTTTTTCTTTTTATTGAAAGAGAGTTTTTTAATAATGGAGCTGAGCTTTATTCTCTAACCAGCTATTGATTGGACTTTCTGTCACCAGACAGGCACAGAGAAACACACAGAAAAACTTGTTTTGTGCCCTGTTAAGCGGCTCACCCATCTGCCTGTGTACCTGCCAGTCTGCCTGCACACAGATACACACCCAGGCACCCACCTAGCCAAGCACATGACACTCCTGGGACATACCAGCTACATGTGGCTGCAGTTACATGTGACATCAGATGTAAAGCCAGGTCTCTTAATTTAAGATTGCTTCCCCTGGTCTGAGCCATGCTGAGGCGGGACATTGCGAATGCTGCTTTGGCTCCATCTTTGTGTTTTGCTCAGGGACTTTTCTGCAGATGTGCCAGAGGAGCATGGTGTTTTACATATACCATATCATATGGCCAGTCATGCCTAGGCTCTGGGAGAGGGGCAACAAAAGGATGCAATTTATGCCTTGATTGTGGCTTTTGTCAGGTTCATCTAGGCTTTTATGTTCATTTTCCATCTGGGGTCATGTCCAATTTACCTTATTTTCTTCTTTGCAAGTTTAAAAATAGCAGAGAGAAAAAAAATTACTCCTAGTGGTGCATGGGAGTCAACATCACCTGTGAGCTACTGCCATGTACGGGCTCTGAGGATATGCTGAGCCTGTTTAAAGCACAAGAACAAAATCTTCCTTTACCATCAGCAATGCAGATGTTTTATTTACACAGTGACAGTCCCTATGCGTGTTTCACACTCGTGCTATGTGCAAAACTCCCCTTCGCGTCCATGCAGAATGAATGCAGAATATATAATTGAGATCTGCAGTGCAGGTGAGTGATTTCCCAGTGCTGACCCAAGAGGAAAATCAAGCCTCACACATCGTGTCAGGGATGTCCAAGCGACACAGTGCTGCATGTGAGTGCCTGCTCTCCTCATCCAGATGGGATATTTGCCTCTAAGATTGCACTGCAGTTCTTGCAGTTTGCTTTCCCTTTACTGCTGATCATGGCTGTGCCCTTTGTGGCAGTCAGGGGCTCGCAGGTGTGTTTTCTCTTTGAAACCTCTGTGCAATGTGATGTGGTTGATCGGATGTAGAATTCCAGAGATCAGCTCCACTCCTGTGCCTGTTGCTGTGTGGGCTGAACAAAAAACTCTCAGCATCACCTTAAGATTCTATCTCTCTATCTCTCTATCTACCTCTGTCTTTTTATGTTTGTTCATTTTGTGTTTGTCACCTTTAACAGTTAAGTTGAAGAGCCTTCCATCTTCATTTTCAGCTTTAAATAGACCCTTTATGGGATAAAAATCACACATAAGATCCCAGAGAGAAGAGCTGAAGAGATAAAATGGGAATATGTTCCTAGCAAATACAAGTTGAGTATTTTTGAACACAACTGTTATTTTTTCTATAGCTATGAAGAGATATCATATACCCAATGGTGGACCCCTCCTTTTCTCCCTGCCTTTTCTTGACACCACTGGATATGGTTTCCATCTTCATGATTTTCCACTTGATCTGATTCTGTAGGACTGTCCTGATTAGTAACAAAGAAGTAAACCTTGAAGTGATAGTAAAGAGAAGGAGGAATCACCTGTTTTGTCTTTGCTTGTAGGGGCAGACTCAAGTCTCCTGGTCTGGCAGCTGCATGGTATTTGTCTCTTAGTGCTGGACTCGGGACTGGTGCTGGTAATCCCTGATCATCTACCAGAGTCTCTCTAGGTCCACTCTTCTTCTCCCTTTCCAATACTTTGTTTTGTGATGCTAGGTTAACAATTTTTAAATTTCCTCACATATACATCAAATCATAGAATCCCAGAATGGTTTGTGTTGTAACAGACCCCTCTGCTGTGGTCAAGGACACCTAAAAGACCCATTCAACCTGGTCTTGAGCACAGCTTCTCTGGGCAACTTGTTCCAGTCTCTCACCATCCTCACAGTAAAGAATTTCTTTCTAAAACCTAATCTACACCTGTCTCTGTCAGTTTAATGCCATTGTCCCTTGTCCTCTCATTACATATCTTGTAAAAAGTCCCTTACTGGCTCCCTTGTCAGCCCCCTTTAGATACTGGAAGGCTGCTATAAGGTTACCCCAGAACCTCTCTTCTCCAGGCTGAGGACAAGAAAAAGACCTTCTGAGTGACAGGTTCAGTTCCATCCATTCACTGGCATCTGGTTCACATAGTCCTTCTGGTAAAATTGTTAGATACCTTGTTAAAACAGATTGCTGTTTTGCCCCCAGTACCTTTGTTGGGAGGCTCTTACAAGGTCTCTTTGATCAGATGGTGAGAAACCTTCTATTTGAGGCCTTTATTCCTTTTCCACACCAGAGATGTGCTGAGTTATATCTGGGAGGGCCTCCCTGTACCCACTTGGTGAGAGCTTTTTGCATCTTCTCACACAGCTCAGGGCTGTGCAGATTGCATTAAATTCATTGCCAGTAGACATGTGGGACACACCAGGGCTAGAGAGGAGGCTGTTACTCTCAGGGTGGTGTTGTGTGCCAGGGCCCACGGCCCTCCACATTAAAGCCCCATGCAGTGGAGTTGGATGGTGCATTTGGTAGGTTTCATAGTTTCTCTGTGTGATTATCTCCTTCAAAACCCATAGTAAGGCATCATGATGTATAGAGGGCCAAGTGACTGCAAGACCTGTGCCCTCAGTCATGGTGGGACCACAGACACATCTTGGTGTAACCTGAGATGCAGCTGCCCTGTGGTTCTACTCCAAATACCCATTTCAGGCTCATGACTTTCCAAGCAAGGACAAGTGCCCAGGCAGCTCAACACAGCCTAGGTATTTTTATTATGTTAAGAATATAAGATACAATCGTTAAGTCATTGAAGGGAATCTGCATTATTCTTTGCTTAGTCCATGAAAAAAGCAAACTTATTCATATCTGTTACAGTGGCAGTAGAGTGGTGCCTACACGCGTAGAAATCCATGTCCAACATCAGTTTCCGCATGCATAGTGCACCATCTTGCCAAAAATGCAATGTAGGTATGATCTGGATAGCAGTTATCATTACCTGCTTGTATAGTACTTCCAGAGAGATCAAAGAGTTACAAAAGTCAAACAACAGAGCTCCCAAAATAAAAAGAAGTCCTTCCTTGTCTCACAAGCCACAGAGATGGCTTCTATTTAAAACCAGTTCTCACAAAAGAGCACAAATTTTATCCTTGATGCTTGAAGCTCAAGTATTTACACAGGGAATTTAGACTCTTCACTTGTGGTTTTGGCAAAAGCTTCACACAAATGTTTTGCCCTGGTGGTCTCTTAGCCATTTAAGATAAACGCCAAAATCAAACGCAGTCCTTGCAAACTGGAGCCCTGGATGCTGTGCCAAGGATGAAGTATCCCCATTTGCCTCACATGTGTAGCTGTCAGATCAACATGCAGGCCTGCTTTCCGATAGGGACTCTCAAGATGGAGAGACTCCCTTGGAAAATGTTGCATGTTTAGGGTTAGAAGGAGCATGGATAAATATTCTTCCTTGCTGCCACAGTGTAGGTTCCTTTAGGAAATGTTGTTTTTCCTAGGGTTGGAAGGAACACAGATAAATATTTCTCTTTGCTGCCATGGTGTTTGCCTCTATCTGCAAGGTGCACACTCATGCACAGCCAGAGATGCCACCATTTAGAAAGAAAGCATTTGCCATAATTGGCACCCATATTTCCTGATCTAAATACAGGGGAAACTGTGGTTTCTGATCTACCACTGTGTGGTAACTGTTGGCAAATGCCAGCTTTTTAATGGCAACTACTCCACCACATTTCTTCATTTAGAAACTGGCCTTGATTAGTAGCTACCCTTTAGTTAATAACTAAGTGGCAGGCATAGTTTCAAATGGAGGGGCTGGGATTCCCAATGGATGGAAAGTGGTGCCGTTCATTCAGCTTCCCTTTAAACTCTGCTAATTTGTGCCAGCCAAAAACATGACTCCTACGTGATTGTGTGTGTGTGTGTCTGTGTTTGTGCAGGTGTATGTCGATATTTAAGACTTGTATCTTAGTTTTTCAAAGCCACAGAGTTCAGTTTGGACTAGTGCCAGGAGGAGCAAGCATTTCCAGTGGAGCAGGAGAAAACTCTTAAATACAGCTTTTAAATGGCAGGTGATTCCTAGAGGGGTTAAAAATAAATAATACGGTTGGAGGTTATAATATCATCTTTTAGCTACCAGGAAAAAGGTTGTTCCCTTCCTCGCAGGCTCAGTAGGGAATCAGCCTGCATAATCGGGGCATGCAAAATGCACAACTGGCCGCAGCTCAAGCGGGAAGGCAGTGCATGGCCGCCAAGGCTTCCTTCTGGGAGCTCATCTCCTGGCACCTCACTGAAGCCATTTGAGCTCTAAGTCACCGCACTTTGTCCGGGCTGGTGTGTGGAGCCCGCTTCAGCAGTGGCTCAGCAGAAAGCTTGCCCAGTTTTGTGTCGGCTCAGTGCATTAACACAGCCATAAAACAATTATCCCCCTCTTGATTTGGTCCCTGAGCAAGTGCTGGTGGCGACGTCCGCCGCCTCCGGCTCTGCTCTGTGCCAGGGCTGGCCATCTCCCACCTTCACCCCGCTCCATGCCCACACAGGCCCCCAGCCTGGGTTCGTGGGTCCTCCAGGTCTCTTCTTATTCTTCCCCCACCCAGCGAGAGCCCGCCAGCCTCAGCCAGATGCGGAGAGGGGTTCAGACCAAGCGTGTTGTGCGTTAGGCAGCCAGCCCCCACGTCGCTTGTTTGATGCCTCCTCTGTCCCTTCAAACTTAGATCCGACTGACAGTTTTTTCTATTGTTTTTTCTCCAGGGCCGTCCAGGCCTGCAAACCTGCCGGGGGCTCCCATAGCTGCCTCCTCCCACCCTCACACATCCGTGATCACGTCACCTCTCCGCGCACTGGCCTCCCTCCCGCCCTGCCTTAGCCTGCCCTGCTGTGGTGCACGTGCAGTCTCAGTTGGCGGGACTCAGACTGAGATTCAGACTGAGACGTCAGGCACATTTGGATGTCATTGTCAGTTGTCAGGTAATAGAAATACTTTTTTTTTGTTGCTATCTGAAGGTCAGTAGTGCTGCCAAGTGATGTCGTCTTTGCTGTGGGAGAGCTGCCTTTGCTGGATCGCATGGGGAAGGCAGAGAAAATGCCCTAACCCCCCCCACTTCCCTTCCTCCTTCCGTCTCCACCGTGGAAGAGGACGGGGAGCGAGAAAGGGCATGCGACTCCCTCCATTTCCCCATCCCTCCCCTTCTGCCTTCTGCCTGCCCACCCTGAGTTGTCACCTGCGGCCACTGCAGGGCCATTTGTGCCGTGTTGTGAACAAATGTCTGAGACTCCTCACAGAATGTGATACCCCAGTATCAAGATTTCATCTCTCTAGGCTGTTTATTTTAAGCTTAATTGGATAACATTTAACATCTGAGGTATTTTTATTTCCTTCTTTTTTGCCCTTCTTCCTCAATCATTCATATTAAAGGCTCTCCTCCGCATCCATGTGCACGCAGGATGTATGTGCTCCATGCTGTTTTCTCCTTTGCCTTGAGAAAATGCTCCTTGGTAACTCACCATGCATCCCTGGCCTCTACCCCATCAGCTTTTCTTTTCCTTTATTCCTTTTGGATGCCTGAATTTTGTTACCACAAGGAGGGGAAAGTGATGTGAAAATGAAGGCACACCAAACTAGCCAAAGAGAACATGGACATATTGTCACCAGACCCCATCATTTCAGACCCAGTGATCTCTTTGAAATCAGTGGGTGTTTCTGAGCATGGCTCAGTTGCAAGACTCGGTCTATGCTGAACTGTGGGCTGGCGAGGTGGAAATGGGGAGTGTTTAAAAGAAAATACAGATGTGGCAAAATCCACAAATGTTTATGGACTCTCACTGTGGTGGGCCAAACCCCACAGCACTCATTCATGATAATGTGCATGTAGTTTTAATAGGGAGCTCCCTAAATGATGCTGGATAAGTAAAGTGTGAGGACCAAAGGATTTAGAGAGACAGCAATGACTGTCAGGAGTAAAGCCTTTGGGAAATGGCTTCTCATTTTCCCCCTGAAGCTGGCAAAACTTTGTTGTGCTAGCTTTTTCCTTCCACAAGCAGGGGTAGCACCTGGCTACAGTATGCTATATCTCATGAGAATGTTCCTGTACATCTCTCATTGATGTAATAAAGCGAGATATAAAGTTTTGCAAGAAATTTAAATTTGTATCTTGGAAACCCTGGGTCTTGAAAAATAAAATATTCTCTGGAGGAAGCTAAGAGCACTCTGCAGGGTGCTGTGTAGATCCTGGGTGAAGCTCAGGGCACACAGAGAAGGCTCCCATGCTGCCTGGAAGGTGCTCAGCCTGCACCCATCCACTTGCACTGGGGCACAGGCTCCAGGCTTGTAGCAATGTGCTGTGTGGTGAGTGCTGTCAGCAAATTAGGGGTCTGCTTAAATTTTCTATCCAAGCTGCTGTATGCAGTGTGGCAGGGGATCAAGCTCTGCTTCATCAGCCTCGGCAGATTGACCAACTGTCCTGAGATGGGCCTCCAGACAGGCTCTTGCAAATGGTGAGCATTGGATCAGAAAGTCAGAAAGCTTTCCTATGTCCTGTCTTCTCTTCTCCCAGGAACCAGTAAACCAAACTGGAACTGGTCTCATGTTTTGTTGTCTTCTGTCTTCACTGGTGTAGTATGCATGCATGTGCCTTCGAGAGACAGGTAGTTGTAACAGTGAACTGGATGCCCTGGTTCCTTCTTGCTTCTGATGCCAGCAGCTAGTGGGAATGGAAGCAAGTATAACTTAAAATAGAAAAGGAAGGAAGGAATAACTTATTAAAGAATGTGGGGAAGGTGAGGCTTTTGTACTTTGCGTACTTGGAGTTCTCACTTTGGAGTTCTGTGCTGTGAGTTTTCAGAATTGCCTGTTTGCTGGGAGAGCGATGCCAGCTCTGCGGAGAGAGAGACCTGTTATCATGGCTTCCTGTAATTACTGCTGCAGTCTGCGACACTTAGAGAATAGGTTTTATCAAAGTGCATCCTACATGTTTATGACAGTAGTTGGTCAAGGTCTGCTTGAAAGAAACATTTTCTTCCCTTGAAAAAGGAGATTATGTCTACTTAACCCTTTCTTAGCTCCCATAGGCTCACTGTATGTGAGCCTAGGCATGGCTTAAACCCCACGGCAAGGTTTATGGGATCTTTCTGTCCCCCAAAATGTTTTGTGGAAATGAAAGAAAAGTGAGTTCTTTGTGTTGATTAATAATCTAGTGGCAATCCCTGCATTGTGCCCTCTTTTTTAATATTGACATTTACAAGAGTCACTTGCTCCAGCTTTAGAGATCAGCTTGTCTCTCTGACTTGATTAGCCTTTTATTCTGTCAGCCCTGTTCTTGCTTCTGAGGAATTGGTTACTTCTTTGAACAAAAGCCATCAGCAGTTCCCGCCTCCCCTCATCCTTCATAATTTCTTACCTTTCCTGGTTTTCAGCATTTATTTAATTCAGGACCTGGAGATTTTCTATGTAGTTCTCAAGCAGACTGCAACTCTGATGGCTTGAAGTTGCAGGTACTCCAAAATCTTTGCTGGGCACTCACAACCCGGGCCCTCAAGAGTCCCTCAAGAGTCCCTCAAGAGTCCCTCACAGCGGTTTGTGCTGGAGAATCCAAATATCTGGCTGCTGGTGGGACTTGGGGTACATATATTTGAAAAACTGCATTTGGAAATCTCCGACCTAGATAAGAGTGATTGTCCAGGATGCTGAGTAGTGTTCAGTCATGCACAGAGGAAGTCGTGCTGCCTCATCCAGAGCTGTTAGCAATCTTTAGAAAACGTGCTGCTGATAGTTTCAATCACAGCAAATGGTGCTGGGAGATCTGCTTGGACGTCCACTCTGCTGCTCAGCTGGTGCTGATCGTGGTCCCTTCTGTCTTTGTTCAATTCTTTGTGTTCAGGGCACCCCAGGACGAGGAATTTGCAAGTAAAGGTCCATGTTTTTTCATATGATTTAAAAAAAATTCTCTACCACTGATTCAATCTCTCTCAGTCTATTTATATATTTATATATTTTGCCCCAGAAGCTTTTGTCAGTTGAATTGGGTTCTCCCATTCAAATGTTTTTAGTGCCTATTTAATTAGAAGTTGGAATAGAGTAATGAAATTCACAGGGTTGTGTAGCTTGGATCTAAAATATAAATGGGCAAAGCATTCATTTTTCTTTACCCCTTGCCAGATTAGGGTGCATTTTTTGAGCCTGCTTTTTATTTCGTTTCAATGAATTGCAACTGCTCAGAGTAACTGTAAAACACACACAGTTTTTTTTGCATAACAGAGACATGCAAATGATTGTTGAGAGACATAATTATGTAAAGAGAAGTATATGACTGTGTGCATGCACACATACACTGCAATGCTTTTTGTGGGGCTATTTTTCACAATACATCTTCATAAGGCTCTTTTTATGATGCTGATTTATTAATATTGTACATTAAGGCTTAAATTGTCAAAGCTGCCTAAGAGATTTGGATGCCCATTTCCCATTAAAGTTAACGAGAAATGAGCATTGAAAGTCTCAGCGCAGAAGTGCACGGCAGTTTACAGTGTGCTCTCCAAAGAAAAGAGTCCCTGCCTTGAAGATACTATGGTGCAAAAGCCCCAGGAAGAGGATCGTAATCAGCCTGAGATAAAGGGGATTGTAATGGCACAGAGAATAATTTATCCCCTGTGCCTGCATTCAGATATATACCTGATCCAAATTCTTTGGACCCAGGCCTACCAGTGAGGGTTTTATACACCCCTGTAAAGATAATTAAATCTGTCCAATACACATATATTCATCTACCCAGTGAAACTGCTTCCTTCTCACATGTAGGCTGAGGGAAGGAGGTGGAAAGCAATTATGATACTTAGTTGCATGTATAAAAACTGCAAGTGGGCATGGACAGCAGTGAATAATGGACAGGGCTGAGAAATTTAAGGTCTAAAACAGAGGAAGGCATGGGGCCATATCTCAGAAGAGAGGAACAAGCTCCTGCTAATTCAAGGAATCAGCTGTGTTAGTCATTAGGACATTCTGAAAATCACAGTCATCTTGTAAAGTTAATATCAATTTACTTGGCTACTGAAATTCTACTTACTGCTTCATTTAACTGGTCTGGTGTTTTCTTGGCAGAGGTTAAGGTGACAGTAAAGATGAAAGCAGTCCCTGTAAGTGAATCATAGGTTTTAAAAGAATACTTTTCCCTCCATCTATTGTATCTCCGTATTCATTTTATGTTGGTTTTATAACTGGAGTCAGCCAATGAGAAGAGCTAGATTAGACCACCCTGCTGTAAAAAGCTTGATGCAATTAATACAGTCTGTCTAGAAAGAAGTATTATTTCAAAAACTTTTATGTTAATGATATGGTATGCACTCGGCACATTTCTTACTTGAACAAGAAACAAGCTTTTGTTCACTCCAGACTGGGTTTTATTAACACAGGAGGATCAATGGAAAACAAAACAGTAATCAGAGCAGAGAATGAAAACTCATCCAGCAAAAACCTTCTAACTCATCATGTCCCAGGACAATGGCAGATACTCTACTCTTCATTTTTTGCTGAGTGGAGTCTCAAAAAACTCCCCAAATAAACGGTGCAATAAAACTTGATTTCTCTTCAGCACTGGGTGCTTTTTTGAGAGGAGAAAGAGGAATTTGGTATAAGTGTTGGAGGACAGACAAAGGTCTATATTTTCTCCGAGACCCTTTGTAAATGTATCTTTTCATTTTGCTGCACAAAGAAGAGGTTTGCATAAAATACTGGCTAACATTCAGGAAAGATGTCCCTATTAGTCATGGTTACGTGTATTTATTTATTTTAGTGAAATATTTAATGCATGCTACAGTAGAATTGACTTTGTGGACAGTACTTGCAGAGTGCAGAGAGATGTGTACACTGAAAAGAGTAATGCATCAGTCTGAGTGCACGCATCCATCTTTACACCTATCTATCAATCTGTGTGTTCATTCATCTATCCAAGTATTAAAATCATATGTGACCTGCTGTCTACGCAGCTCCCTGTCTCACCAGATATTTAAATCAGATCCAAACTCAAAATAGGTGGATCTAACACAGACTGATTTTTTTGACTGAATAGTCTGTTGTCAAGAGGCAGCAAAGAGACCTTAAGATTGCAAAGAGGTGACTAAAATGAGGGTGCTGTGTGGGGCAGGGTCGCTGGCAATGTGAGCATGGCTGTGGCTTTGTTCTAGACAGATGGCTGATCACTATAACTTTGTAAGTCCTAATTATGTCAAGTTAAGAACCAGCAGGAGCAATAGTGATATTTAAAGGTGCTTTAAAGCGGATGCTTGCCATTTCCAGACATCCCAGGAAAAAAGAAAAGCCCTTAATTGCAATATTAATGGGTGGAACTGAATCTGATAGTCTTGGGACAAAAAGGTTCAAGGCAACGTTGCCAGCAGTAAGGACAATGGTTCCAACATTGAGAGAGTTAACTTGATCGCATACCACTACACTGAGCCCGAGAGTCTGAACTCTTCAAACGCTCCAAATGGAGAGCTAAATCAAAGAATCCTGTTTCAAATCCATCCAAGATGTTGCTGTTTTTCTCCTCTGACAGGAGAAGCATTTGGAAGTGCAGTTTCTTTCTTTTTTTATAGCTGTCTTAAAAAGGAGTTTGGATGTTTAGCACAGCTGGTGCTCATTACATTATGCACTATCAATAAAATAGCATGTGTAATTAATTTTTAATGCAGTGCTGTATGCAGCGCTTTAAAGCAGTTACTGTATGGGGAGAGCCGACACCGGTCACTGACATCAGAAATATTGAAATAGAGGGCTAGATTTTGCATTTTTAAAGGGTGTATGTGAGAGTGGGGGAAGGGTAATTCCCAGCCAGCAATTCTCTGGCCACAGTCAAATTTAAAAGTAGAGGAACAAGATGGATGAAGGTGATTTTATAATTTGCTTATTGGAATGAATGAATTTATGTCCTTTTGGAGTTTGCTGAGTGATGGCTGGATTAGGAGTAAGTGACTTCAGAGCATAGGTAAGGATCAGGGGAGCACACAGCAACAGATCCATATTTGTTAAAGCACAAACAGGCTTCGGTGGTATTAGGTGGGAGATGAGGCAAAAAGGGAGCTTATGGGAAAGCAAGGGAAGGACATTTCTGTTCTATCTCATTGAACAGGGTTTTTTTATTGCAGGGCTGCTTTCTTGTGCCTTGTTGTGCCTTGTTGTTCCCATTAGTAATAACCCCCATTTTTTCCCCTTGATTCACTAAACATTTGGGAGTATTGGTAGTTTGGAAGAGAGAGAGTAGCTTTGTTACAAAGAGGCACCACTGATGACATGGTTTGTGCTGCTCTAACAGAAGACACAAACAAATTAGAGTCTTCTTTTTTCATGGTGTTTGTTCAGGACATTCCACAAGACACAAGCATAAGTGAAGACTGCTTTAATTAGGCACAATAGGCAGGGTTTGGGCACCACCATGACTCTCAGCAGCCATTATGTCCAGAAACACCTTGGTTGACTGAAGGAGGAGCAGACCTCTTTTTGAAGTTGTAGCGTGGTGTGTGTTCGTGCTCAGCAAAGGGACAGGAAGGGCTTTCATGTTTCTGCAGCAGAGTAACCACCAGGGATGGTTTGCGGGATGGGACCAGCCTCTTCCCTGCTGCCACTGTTTTCCCATCCATTTTCAGAGAGTTGAATGCCTCTTGGTGAACACTTCCTAAAAAGAGAAGAAATTAACTGCAGGAAGAGAAGGAAGGAAGCAATCACCTAAAAAGCAACAAAATTAGGGGTAGTGCTTGTCAGGTGCCTTGCCTTTTGGTTGGGCAATGCACCAGCTTCCTAAGAGCTGATTTATTTTTTTTATACACGTGCACAAGGCATAAATGTTTGCAATTATTCTTTCTTTCTCTCAGCAAATTGCCATTCATTTATACATAACGTATGCTAAACAGTTCACTTGTACAGCCTCACCTGGCATATTCAGGATGGAGTTTCCTCCTGCCCCTTCAGCAGTAGCTTTTTGTCATCACTTTTCTTCTTGCCTCCTGTCAGATTCGTGCGGATGTGTTTGTGTGCCTGAGCCAGGAAGTGAATTGGCCTGTTTAGTTTGTGAGAACAGAGATAAATCTCTCATGCACAAATATAATGCTCGGTGTCAAAGGAAGTAGGGCAAGCTATGGTGTATGGCGTAGGTAGTTGTGATGAGAACTGCTCTTTAGTTCACAAGCCGGAGTGGGAAAGGTGGAGGGAACAATGAGGTGTTGTACATTCTGTAGTGAAATCACTTAATTTTATTTTATTTGTTTTAGAGGAATTGGATCATTTATTCCTGGGGTGGCTCAGGTTTAGGCCAGAGAACTGCAAAAAATTTACCACGTGTTCCTCCAGGGCTGTCTAATTCAGAGGACCTCTGCTCCTTTGTTTTCTGAGTGCTTCATTAAAGTAGATGAAAAGAAGGGTTCTGTGCTCTGACAGGATGCTTTATGTTCAGAATGGGATTTGAGTCAAAGAAGCCATGCTGATGCATCTTGTGTGTGCCCAACTGGGCTCCTGTATTGTGCATGTTGGTCCTTCTTTCTGATGAGCAGTAAAAAGCTGAGCAACTGCTAGCAACATACCTTTTTATGCTGTTTGCCTTCTTTTGGACAGGCTTTTTCCAGGCATTTTTGCAGTACATACAGAAATGTGGTAGGCTAGAGTATGGTACATGCCTTTGGTATCTTTATTTTCCTCTAAGTCAAACCATTTCTCTGGGTCCCTGTTCCAGCTAATGTAACTTGCCATAGCACAGGCTGGGTAAGCCAGGTTCAATGAGACACTAAAACATGCACTTGGAAGGAAGCAGGCAAAAATCCCACATAGTGAAGGCTTACATTTTTTATGAATTCAGCTGTATGAGTCAGAGGTCCTGGGACTTCAGGAATGAGGTTAATGCAGGCACTAAGCAAGAAGATGGGGAGACACAGTCACTGGAATCATGCTATGAAATGGTGCTTTCTAAATTGCTGTCTTTGCTGTTCACATAGAGGATGTCTGGTTAGAGAAGAGCTGGTTTGCACAACATACCCGCAGCTTTTATTCTTGTTTAAACATCACCTGGCTATTTGAAGCCAACTGTAAATGTATTATTTTCAGTACATCCCCTGGCAATATGAGAGGAGCATCCCACCCTTCCTGTGTGTCAGGCTGTCTCCTTACATGTCCTGTATTGACCTAGATTACTTCATGTGAGACATGGATCTAAACCTGGTCCCTACGTCTCTTCCACGGCTGCGTGATATACGTGGTGCTCCCAGGGTGTGCTGTACCATGCCAACAACCCACTGAGAGATGGGTTAGGGGTTGCCTGGGGATGCTTGGCTGAGCATCTTCCTGTGAGGTGTTTTCTGACTTCAGTGCTGTTATACTATTGTGCCAGTTGTGAACATGCTCTGTGGAATTCCAGGACGTACAGAGATTTAAGTAATAGTCAAAATATTTTTGGGAAATACATATCACTTAAAACTGGTGATCCAGTGTCCATGGTGATCAGGGTAAAACCCAAAAATTTATGGAGTCTTGTAAGACCTCAGCATAGCACCAGTGCCGTCTGCCTTCAGGGGAATTACTTTTTTCAGTTTGCATCTTCTGACAAGAGTTTTGGGTTATTTTCTCATCTCTTCTGGTTGAATAGGGAGAGAGTAAGTTAATTTATTATGGCACGGACAGGCTTATAATGTAAAGTACGTCTAAAAATTAGATCTGAGTGTTTATGCCTTGATTAATCCAAATCTTTTATAAAAATATGTGAACTGTTAATTAAACTGGGAACAGGATCATTGTGGTCATACAGTGAGGACAAGACTAGTGAGTAACTTTACCTTCCTGTAGAGCCCTATTAAAAAAACAATAGTAATTTTTTCTGTATTTTTATAATTTTCTCTTTGAATGGAACTAATTCCTCCATTGTAAATTTGAGGAAGAATCTTAAAAGCTCCACAGTCTATTGAAGCCAAACACTTTATTATCATTATCAATAGATATATAGAATAGTTGTAAAACAATCCTGTGAGATTGCTGTAAACTCCTTCCCAATTTCCTTCACACTTTCCCTGCCCACTTTCCATGAAGAGAGCTGTGAAAGCTGCATCCATGCTGCCCCTGCCTCTTATCACCACTGTCACTGTTCATTAGTGCAGCTGAGCACACTCATAAATGTCTGAGCTCTTCCCATATTTAGAGCTCTCTAGCCAGCAAATCTTCCCTTCTGCTCTTCCCTTTTTGAGAAAAAACCCAGCAGTCAGGGTTTGAGGTGGGCATTTGAGATATAGTTTTAATTCGGTGACCTGGTATCATCCAGAGCTATAAGGGAGAGCAAGAGTGTGGGAGACAGTACCATCACTGCTTAAATAATTTGTTCCTTGCCCTTTCTGTCTAAGTTTGTCAGGCTGTGTCTTGTGATTATAAACTGAGATTTCTTAAATTTGTATTCTCCTTAATAGGTAAAGATGAGCGAAAGCTGTTTTTCACTTTCTCCTCACTCTTTCTTCACAGATGTCTTTGCTCTCTGGGACTGGCTGGCACTGCTGGGGAGGTATTTCCCAGGGGATTTCATTGCCCCAGGGTTAGATTTCCCCATCTACACAGCAGCATGGAGCTGTATTGCATACAGCTCCCTCCCAGCAAGTCTCAGTGAGTCACCATTCTGCTTGCTGGCTGTCTGATGGGAACAGGATGCTCTGTCCCAGGCCACCCCAGCCATGGACCTTCTGCCCACCAGCATCTTTCCCTTCCCCTCCTCTGCCCTAGACATTCATATTTCTTTCTTATTTTATATGTAATATTTCACCTTTTCCATCAGGTAGGTCCTTCATTCATTGCTGTCACTGCCAGTGGTCCCTGCAGTCATAGTTACAGCACTTTATTTTTTGTAAAACACAAGTCCAAAGTGAAATTGTTCTTTTTAGTGTTTTTTTTTTTTATCTTCACATTTTTTAAAATGGAAGTGACTGCTGAAAATAAACATGGTTTGCAATGTACAGACTTACTGAGCCAGCATGAATTTCCTTAATAAGCCGGGGTATATGTGTGTGTGTGTGCACGTGTGTGTTTTTCCCCCTTAAACCTTGGAATAAGAGTGCTGTCTCTTTAAATCCTAACTCAAACTTTACTGGCGATTTTACAGAGCCTGGTTTCATTTATAGTGGAGCCAGACTTGCTGTGTGAGAGCCGTCCGCATGCTGGAATTAGTCTTAAGCTCGCTTCTGTGGCGTTGCCAAATTCCATGTTTGTGTTTTATTTAGAATTCTTTTCACGGCCAGTCGAATCTGTTCAGGCACACATAGGCAGTGTTGCGCCCCATGGAGAAAATAAGCAAGTTTGCGTTTTCTTTGGCATAGGCCATGGCCACAAAAGACTGCGGTCTAAAGAAACATTTTTTAAAAGCTATTTTAACCCATAACAGATGTATAAAGTAGGCACACACATGCCAGCTTCCTTAGTTTTAATTAAAAAATAATTATGGCTTTAATGGGATGCTAGTGACAAATTTGGATGAATGGTGGGTGACATTATCTCAAGGCTTGCTTCAACTTATAAATTAGTGCATTTCTCTTGGCCAGTGGTACAGATGAAATTAAATGAAGGAGCAGATTAATATTTCTTAAAGTTACATTGAACCAAATGAAAAATCCAATCAAATAAAAAAAAAATGGTCACTTCCTCCCTCTCTTCCTCAGATTCCTATTTGCATGACATCACAGAACACAGAGGAAAGGTTATTTTCTCTGGCTGATAATTGATCTGGCCAACGATAAACGGGACTTAGGTTTTCAAGGTGCCTGTCCCTTTTGTAATTTTGCATAGGTAGCCACATTGCCAAATTACTGTGATTAATGTCAGCAGGTGCTTCCATTTATAACCACATCTAACCAGCTAACACGATACCTCCGAGCCAGGAAATCTTAAATATAAACCCAACCCTACATGTTGCATGTTGCAATGGTTCTCTCTCCGTACCTTGGCTAACTGGCGGCGATGCTGGCTGTGATTTCTCACATCTTTAGGCTATTTTCAATTTGGGGCTTTTAAGGCTCACCAGAACTGGGCTAGATGCACAGGCTCGCACAGGTAACAACAGTTTATATTTATGAAGAAATAAACAAAGGAGTAATAAACATGTAATGAGCTAACCCCAGATGGTATCTCTGCTTTTATTAGTCAGGTGTATGTAGAGTTCAGGAAGGGAGATTGAAGGATCAGCATGAGAAGCTCTGGATATTGAAGGAGAGGTCAGATGGGTTCACTGACAAAAGTGTCTTCCTCCTTCCCACGCAAGCCTCCGTCCCACCCACAGACACCCTGAACGGATGCTGAGAACAAAGGCGATAAAGCAGCACAGCTTTTCAAGGCGTGCAGCAGAATCACATTTCCTCCAGACCTGCATGTCCCACCCTAGTGCTCTCCAGCAGAAAAGGCAGCCCAGCGTGGGATGGGGCTTTCGGGATGAGAGCAGATGACCGGCTTTACAATCTATGGCACCAGCAGATGAGGATCATTTTGGTTTTGCATGGCAAAACTCTGTTTCCTGTTCTCCAACATATTCCTTCATGGAACTTCTCATCTGCTTAACATTTAGCTTCCATTGTAAAAGACAGCCCTGGAATGCTGCTGATACGTGTAATCTAGATGGTGGGAACTCTTCTTCACTTAGGCAGTGCTAGTTTTCTCTAATGAATATATTGAACTGTTTCCTCAGTAAAAAGTAAAAGCAACTTTTGGAAAAAAGCAGATTAAGGAAAGAGAGAGAGAGTATCAGGTGCTTGGTGGATAGCTGTGCACCTTCCCCATGATCAGTCCATTCATCTTGTGACTTACAAATGTTTTGCTATTAGTTTCCATGTAAATATGGCAGGATCCCCCACCTTGCTTGCTTAAAGCTGTCTGCTATGTTAAGCTGGGGAAATCCAGCAAGAGGAAGCTGCTTTGCTTGGTTTGAGCCAAGTCTGTAGAATTTGAGCTCCTCAGGGCAATCCATTTGATCCCTCAGGGATGGCAGTGTCTCATCTTGGTGTGCAGGGTGTCCATTGCCTGAAGCTGTACCAAGCCAGTCTCCCTAAAGATACAATCCTTAGGCTTTGTTTAACTGCAGCAAAAGAAAGATTTTCCTTTGTCGATTGAATGAGGATTTCTGTGGTAACATTTCCCTGAGCTTGAATTCCTCATGAGTGAAAATGAAGCTCCAGCATTAAAAACATGAGTCATGCAGTGCACATGAGACTAATTTTTGCATTCCTGGAATTTTTGGAAGGGAAACATTACATTCAGGATAATCCTTTCAATTATACCTTATTGCTAAAATAATCCATGAGGCATTCTGCAGTAGGGCCCTCTGCTATTTGGTTACAGTTGAGGCTTTGAAAATAGCACCTGAAAGCTTTTAGACTCCTGTGTGTCAGTATGGTCTGCCATCCTTTTTATTTACTCCTTAGGATTTTTTTGTTTAATAAATAAGGCTAATTTGATTTGTTCTGATCTGTCTCAAGTATCTAATTGCTGCTGTAGAGAATGATTAATGTCCAGTTGAAAGGATTCCATATCTATAAATGAGAACTGAAAGCAGATGTTAGTTTGATGAACGTGTGCTGCCCATTCCTTGCCTGCACTGGCTCAGAGAGCAGGCTGCTGAGAGACTGCTATCTATCAAAAGAGAGATGTTAGATGCCAAACACAGTTCAGAGTCACACACCTATCATGGGCAGAGTGAACAGTTAACAAATAAAGTATCCCAGGTAGGTTTTTCTTTGCTTGTGAAATATCTACACACAAGACAGTGTTATCCCCAAATTGTCAGAAGTACTTAACAAGCTCTGGTTCAGGGGAAGGCACTGTGAATTGATGAGAAGAAGGATTTTGTCTCTGAGTTTTCACTCAGAGAGTAGTGTTGGTATGCTGTCCAAGGGCAGGTAAGTTCAGTTTCTAGTGCATTGCATGCACAGTGCTGATTCTGAAGTTAACTCAACCCCTGAAAAACCACCCGACAAACCCAAACCAAAGCTCTTACTGGTGTCTTTGCTATTGGTGGTCTGGCTAGGTGCTCAGGCATTTCTGGAAAGCCAGGCCAAATGCTTTTCAGAGTTTGCTAGCTTGAGCTGATGAAGATCTGTGGAGAGCAGACAGTAAAAGGAGCAAAAGACTGAATCGCCTGGGCACAAGATCAGGTTTTGTATCATCCAGACAACTTTGACATACACTGCACACAATAAGTGCAACAGCTTTTTAGATAAAAGCAGGTACAGACAGGATCTTTTCACATGGGCTCTCCAGTTTAGTAAAGATGCTTTACAGCCCTTTCACAAGCAGTGCTCTCTTGTGTTCTCTGGGCTGTTGGAGTTCACCTTCCCAGCCAGTGTGGAACAGCAGGTTAGCAGCCAGTGCGTGGAGGACGAGACATTTTGGCCAAAGGCAGGAAATTCTAATAATGGCAGTAGGATTGTCAGTGTTTCCAAAAAACAGAGTGTGCTTTCTTTGTAAAGCCTCTTTTAAAAATATTTCCAGTAGTTTTAAAATGCTCACCAGTATTACTGTGAGCAAAAGAGAAAATGTAACAAATTTAGTCACTTTGATTTTTTTTTTTTGTGTGTGTGTGAAATAGCTTTTGCATTTTTACTTTTTGTTATAGTGCTGTTCAGGTAATGTCTATTACAAGAAAACTATTTCACAGATGGACAGACGGAGATGTAAAGACCAACATAACTCTTCCTTGATGTTGATAAATCAGGCTGACCTGGGATGTGTGTTATGCAGGAGAGGGAAAGAGAGAGAGGAGGGGATATGGAGGATAAAAGGGACAGAAAAAGGACTTGGAGTCATGGAGAAGGACAGGTGCTGGCATCCCAGGGCTCTGTCTGTGTCAGCTTTTGTACTGTAGTCATGTCAAAATTACAGCAAAGAAGAGTACTTCCAGTGTGACCTCCTGTTCCCCTGGAACCTCTGTAGGGCTCTACATACAGCAGCCAGGTGAGAACAGAGAAGAGACTGTTTTTTCATTTGGGGTGTAACTATAAAAACATTAATTCCAAATATAACTATTAAAATCCTTGGTTTTTTTTTTTTTTTAAGACAGTACTGAACTGAGCAGTGAGACTTTTTCAATTAAAGTAACTATACTTTATTGGTGTAAAACCTGCCATTCAGATTGTTCTTGATGATTTTCCCTGACTGATATCTACCTGACTGTGCTATGATGTAAACAATTCCCAGCTGATATATGTCACAAATGACTGGAAATCAGGAAGTGGACCAAAATAAAGTAAATGGTAACTCTCTCCCTATCAGGGCATACTTTCAAGTTACTAAAAAACAAAGTCTGCTTTTTATCTTCCTTTACTTTTCTTGATTTCTCCACCCTCTTCTTAGCTCTTATTTTCTTATAGGGATGAAATAGAATTGGTGCAAATATGAATATCCTAAATTAAGCTGGTGAGTTACTCATGTAGTTGATACCATTATTGGTCAGCCTGTAGTGCACGGCAAACTTCATCTCTCTGGAGAAGAGTCGGGACTGAAGTCAAGAGAAGGGGCACAGCTGACCATGCAGTCAGGAATATATGTATCAATTTATTTTCATCTGGTCTCCTGTCTGGTTGCTCCTACATCTTTACATGGAGTAGGAGAAAAATATCTTTGAGAAAATGTTTAAAGGGATCTATCTGTTATTACACGGTGACTTTCCTCATTGCAGTGAACTCAGCCTATGGAATGAGCTGTGAGTGTGTAATTTTTGCAGGACAGGGCTTGTCTGCAGTATTTTATTGTTTCTGGAAGTGGTCACTTGAGCAAGTGCACATGTGCTATGAGTAAGTATTGGTTTTCTCTGGCTGCTTCTTAGGAGGTTTTCCTCTGAATAAAGGTGTGCCTGGCCCTGGGCAAATTGTGGAACTCCCTCATGTTGGCAGTGGGAAGGTGTGATGGGGTTGGGAACTTCACATGGTGCTCATAGCTCAGTGCACACCTCAGGCTTAGCATCAGGAATCTCATGTTTGCGCTGCATGGACAAATACTCTGTTGGCCTTACACAACTGTGGGCATGGCTGTAAGGTTTAATCATGCGTCTAAAATCAAAGGAAAACACCGCACAGGGAGTGTTCCTTGGAAAAAGCAGCTTTAGGAGACCAACAACAGGCTCTCTTTACAGGTGGGAGAAAATAAAACATTCTTGTCCAGGGGTCCCTGGTGACCCCAATGTAAGGACCCTGAATCTGGCTAAAATAGGAAAATCCAGGTTGGAAAATATTGTGAGAGGATTTGAGAATTTGCTGTATGCTTTTATTGTTATCCAGTGAAAAGCATTGATAAGAGAAGATTCTTGCATTTCCTGTCCTATTCCCTACAGTTTGGGAAATCTAAATCCAAGCCTTTGTTGAATTTTCCCTGTGATCTTGGAAAAGTTCTTTGATTTCTCCATGGGAAGCCTCCTACAAACTCTTCACTCTCGGATGGGAATAATTTGAGGATAAAGATGTGGAAGTTTCTGAGGTGCTCAAATACTAAAATAATAAAAAGCTACAGAAGTATATAACATAAATGCAAATAATTTAGGCTAATTTTTCATGAATTGCTCATCCAGGGTTTTATTGGATGTGATGTAAATGAGTCTGAGGGCCATTGATAGTGATTGATGTTTATCCAACTGTTACTGTGTTTAAAATACTCACAAATGTATAAGAGGTACTGCTGTTACTCCTCTCTGTGAAAACAGTGGATCAAATTGTGCTCTCAGGTACAGCAGCTCAAGACCATTGCAAATTAAGCCACTGGAAATCAATGGGGTTGCACATTTGTAACTGAGATCAGAATTTGCCTTGGCCTTGTGAGGTGCTCTGTGTGTTAATTCTTGCATCTGAAACTGGAAGCAATGGCTTTTTTATTACAGCAGTGCTTGAAGAGACCCCAGGAAAGTGAGATGTATATATTAGTGGCTGCCAACAGCTAGTGGCAGTTTCGGCCTAATAAACTAGAAGTAAATAACTTGGTGATTAGCTGGAATTGGCAGGCCACTTAAACACAGCACTGACTGGGTACATGGTTTTCCCTGTTCACACCTTAATACTATATAACAGCATGGATGGATGGATGCCTGGAAGATATATGAGCCTCAGAAGAACTTGTTCTGAATCTACCTTGACACTTCTATTTGTGAATAATCTTAATGATAACCACAACAAGTACTTAGCTAGAATTTTTCATTCCAAGGAGCCCAGAGCGCTTCTAATTTGAAGAGTGAGCAAACAATAAACAATGAAATCCAGGTCATTACAGGGTAGTTTTGTAGTTCAAGGGATGAACTAGGAAGACAGTGGAAACTGAGTTTTCTTGCTGCTGCCCCCACCACACCATCTCTTTGTGAACTGTGGCTGTAGTGGGGATCTGTGAGGCTTAATCTCAGGCAAACAGTTTTGTGGATAAAGCAAGCAGTGCAAGAACCTAAACAGGATTATTGTGAATAGGCTCGTTCAGAGAAATTGAACCCATGGAGATCCACTCTGAGAAGAAATATGATCAAATAGTGAGGGAATAAATGAACTCTTTCAGGACAGGGCATAGATGAAGTCTGTGGAAGTCATCAGGAGAATCAGTTGCTATTGATTCAGTAAGCTTTAGGTCAGGTTGCTTGCTCCCTGACTGACATTAAGTTGTATTTCAGGAGACAACAGGGCATTTTGGCAAGGACAGTAAGAGAAAGTCTGGCACAGTCCATTCATTTTTGCAATTGCCATGCTCTTGTCTCACTTCTCTCACTTCTTACTCTTTTATACTGTAAGTAGCAAGAGAAGATTCTGGTGCAGTTGTCATTTGCCACCTTTCTGAGTCCTACTTTAAATTCTAATGCACAGGCTTACTTTAACATTTTGTTTCTCTGCTGTATTACTTTATTTTTTCCTCTGCAGTAATTTGGTTCCTGCTGCAAGGAGGAATTCCCCTCTCCTATATAATAAAATGACCAGGCTGGTTTAGCATTGTGTTCCCAAAGAGAAAGGATAAAAAAATACTCAAACAGTTCCAGGTTCCCTGACAGAATTAATACTTCACAGTATTAGGTCATCCCTGCAGCCTCTTTTCAGTTACCCATCCCTCTTAGTCATTTCATTAGTCATTATTTTTGGAAAGGGTGTAGCAATCTGGTTTGATTGGAAAGCACCAGGGTAAAGTGTCCAGTTTTGTTACTTATAGTGGCCATCATGTTGACATGTAGATTTCTAAGGATTTAGGCTATGTATGGGTCAGAAAGTGTAGTGCTTCTTGATTGCTCTGCTCTCTGAAGTATAGAATTTTGGTGGTTTAGAAGTGGAGCGATAATCCTTAAAAATGCTGCAACTTGCCTGAGATTGTGTAGCATAGTTCATCTTTGTGGTTTCTCCTAATCAGCCATCACAGGTGTGTATGACCATTTTACAGGCAGGAAAAAAAATAAGGGCCTGGGCACAAACTTGGTTAATAAGTTCCCAGCGCTAGAAATCTGGTCTGGTCACGTTGCTACATGAACAAAAGGCATAAAATGAATTTACTCTTGAAAGTGGTTTGCTTTGGGTTTGGATTAGGCCCATAATCCAGGTCAGCAGTTATCAAATTATCTTGCAGAAGGTAAGAATAGTTTGGCCCAAGGTAGTCAGAATTGCATGACAGAAGTAAATCTACAATTTTTGCTTAGGCATGGAGATACTAGAGCATCTCTGATCAAATAATGGGGTTTAACTTTTACTGTAATTGAGAACATATTAAATTAATTTAAAAAAAAAAAAAAGAGGGGACCTGAAAGATTTAAATGCAATTGATTTTATTTTGTTGAGATTAAGTATTTAATACCTGGAGCCTGCTAGGAAGGCAAACCAGAGTTGGCTCTAAGAGTGTGAGTTTTCAGATTTTGAAGAAGCCAAGAATCCATAATGGCTGCTTTATGTGAGTTTTCTTCATTTCTTCAACCTCCTGGGCGAAAGTCAGGTCTGTGTGTCTGTGTGAAGGTAGGTGTGCATGGTATTTTGCAAGCAGACATGAGCTTGCTCTGCCCATGCTTCAAGCCAACTGGACCCCAGCCAACCTGCAGCGGAAGCTGTACAGCTGTGCGAGCGAGGATGTTGAGCCCCAGCCCCGTTCCTGTGCAGGGCTGGTTTGCTAGGGTTTGGGGTTGTACTAACCACAGCTACATGTCCTCTGCATTGGCGCTGCCTTGTGCCTGGCCAGGCTGGAGTGCAGGCAGGGCGAGCCTCTGTCAGCCTGCCAGGTACCATGTAGACATACCCTTCCTCACCCTAGGTAGCAGTTTCTCAGGCACTTAATTTTCGTTGAAGTCAGCATGAGCAAACGTTAGTCATCTTGAGTAGTGGCTGCCAAAAGAGGTCCTTTGTGTAACGCATGGATTTAGCAATGTAGGCACTAACTTTGCATTACTAATGTTTGGTCTGCTTTCTCCCAGGCCTTTCCACCCTCTTGGTCACTGTCAACCCCCGTTCCTGCTGGCTGCTCCAGCTCCGTAATTGCATCTGACTGTAGTGATACAGTTGTCAGCCCTGAAGAAGTCTCTAGATTTTATTGCTACCCTCCCTCAGGCGATGCAGTTTACCACCAGCCCTGAGAGGCTGGTTTGGAGTCTCTTGAAGTTGTTGAGATCTCGATAGTGCTTTATGGTGATGTTGCCCTCTCTCTTCACCTTGAAGAAGGGAGTGGTGATTTAGCCAGAAGCAAACAAGTGACTTCAGCAAGCTGGTGCTTCTTCCCTAGGGAGTTTAGTAAAAGTTTCACCCTACAGGGTACAAACTGTGCTTTACAGTGTAAAAACAAAGAGTAAAAAAGAAATTGGTGTTGGCCCTTGTTTCCAAGTTGTCTGAGCTTTGATTGGTCTCTGTAATTCAAGGAACTGTAGATGTATATTTTATGTTTCATATCTGTTACTAATTCATGAATCTTCCTTCCTTGGCTTCTCACTGTGGAAACCTGAACTTCATACTGATGTAAAAGCTTGAAATTGCCCAGCAAAATTAATCTTCTTTTACTTTTTCAGGTACTAGCAGTAGTGCTCTGAAAAAAACCCACATGATCTGCTTGTGAAACTGTGGTCTGTTAAACCCACCAGAAACTTCATGGTGACTTCTGTAGGTTTTTCATAAGGATTTGCATCCTAAGAATTGAGAATAGTAAATGTTCACTTTGCAAAATTATTAGGGTCTGAAACTGTGGGTTTTTTCTACTGGAATGAAACCCAAACATAGAGATTTCTGAGAAATTAAGCTTTGTTCTCAGTTTGTTAGGCAAAGCCACAATATTTTATATGTGATGACTTCTGGGTAAGTATCAGTAGTATTTCAGCATTTTTCTCCCAGATGATTTGTAGACTGACAAGAGGAGTTGAACGTGAGGCTCAGGACCACTTAGCAACTCTTTCTCTCTCAGTCTTTCTGATGAAATTTCACTGAAACTCAGCTCTTAACACAGGTCATATTAACTGTCAAGAATCTTTGGTAAAAGTGTTCTGAGCAGCTCTAGTTCATGGTCTTCAAACTTGTTTTAAGTTTAACCATGTCAGATCTGTAAGATAGGATCTGTGGTGTTCTGTGAGAAGAAATGGGCTTTACACATTGACTACATTGCTTGGCTGGTACAGTTATCATCAAAGAGCTTTTTCAATGTGATAGACATAAGAAAAGCCTTCCATTTGTCTCTTTCATGTCCTGAGTATCCCAGCTAGATTACAAATAGGATGTGAAAGTCCAGACATGGGTCACTCAGCCCTGGGGTGTTATGGATGCCCTCTAAGATCCGTGTGGAAAGCGATGAAAACATACCTTGTAGGGTGGATGCACTTCGCAGTTGGAGAGATGTAACCTAATTTGTCAGCTATCACAAAACACTCATTTCATTTCCATTGCTACAGTTTTGTCTAGAACGGTTCAAGCCCTGCAGGGCCCAGTTCACAAGGTTGTATGTGAACTGAACCCTGCTCTCAGGTTGAGGAAGGGTGGGTGGAGAAACAAACCTTTCACGATTGCTTACAGGGATGAATCTGAGAAATTCACACCTTCAGAACTCCTCATCGTCTTCCTCTACTCACACGAGCACTGAGCCCTTTTGTACTCTTTACTTAGGACTTTGAAGTGATCCTGGTAATACTTTCCCTCTACTTGCATTTCTTTCTTTCTTTGCTGAGTCACTCAAACGTTGTACAGTGCTATCCTTCAGGGCCCTGGGTGCTGCCACTAATTAGCTCTTGCATTGCTATAATGTGCTTTCAGGATCTTCCCCATGCTGTAGGTTACCTCGCTGGTGATTTGATCTTCTCTTGGTAATTCACATTTGGAATCTGTCTCTCTACCCAAATTCATGAGAAGTGTGGGCTATATTTTGTGGAAAATACAGCAGGATACAGTTCTGCTCAAGCTGCTGAGACTACTCACCATTGTAATGTTGTGGCTCATTAAGGTTAATTGCAGCAGGATCCACATACAAGAAAACCCCAGCCTAAAATCTAGTAGGCAAAATCATATTAATGTTGCATAGCCTTGATGTGCCACATGCAAGGACTCAGTAGCTTTTTTAATTCACAGCTGTGCCCCTATTAGTCTCCCCTTCTTTAACATTCATAGTAATTTCCAACTTCATTTCAGTGTGTTGGCTGTATTCTGTTCTTGCTTACATCCAGTTGATTACCGGGAATTAAATTCTTATAATGGCAAAACATCTCAAAGATGAGATAATAAAATAACAGCATTTTGTGTATGCTTCCAATTATCTTAATGAGTTTATATATTTTTACTTTGGCTGTAGAGATGTTTTAATGTGGCTCCTCAACTTGGCACAAAGTAACTGCTGTTCTTGCTACGTCCTGTAAGTATCCTAAGAAGAAAGCCTGTAGCGCATTTTACCTGCACAGTCCAGCTCACTTTTCTCACAGTGACAGTATAATCTCTCTGTTTAAGTGCAGTACAGAACATGTGGCTTTGAACATGTGGATTTTGGTGAAAGACAAACATATCCCCTCTCCCTTGATGCTAGAAATAACAATACCACTGAGCAGTCAAAATATTTCAGTCTCTCATTCTAACTGTATTTGAGAGTGCCTGTGTTTCATGTCCTGTTATCATTGCAGCAAAGAATCCCCCATTCTTGATAGCTTTTTTTGGTGCTTTTTGCAAAGATGAGAGTGAAGAAGTAAGGGGGAGCTCTTCCACAACAAATATCGCTGCATGCTCTGGGATCTTTTGGAAAGAAACCTTTTTTTGTTTTTTAAATTTATCTTCCAACTGTCCTTATTATTAAGATATTCATTCTTATAAAGGGATGTTAAATAATTAAGCTGGTGGAAGGGGCAACATCAACAAATGCTGGAATATATTTAAATAATGAAAAACATCTTTAATTTGTACATGTAAAATAATTGTGGGCCGATGGCAGGTTAAGCATTCATATTTATTAAAATGTACTTGCCTCTGCTTTAGAGGAAGGAGGTTGTCGTTTCACATACTCTCCGTCAGCCTGAGCCACTTCAAGACTTCCATCTCTTCAGTCAAAAAGAATCAATTATGCATTGTGGTTACTTTCCCCCAAAATACTTTGATTGCCTCATTTTGTTTTAGCTGAGAGCACTCAAGTCATTCCTCTTTATACAGGAGGGAAAAGGGGTGTGGAAATTACCCAGTCTGTAACCAAATAACCTGGCCTTTAGTGAGGATTCCTAGTGATTCAGAATATTGACAGCAATCAGGAGTCTCAGGCTGTTGAAACTTCCCCTCTAATTGAACTGGGAAAGGTAAACCAGTTTCAGTGCTCTGCACGCTGTAATTGCAATAATTTAATTTAGCTATTTAACCTGTAATTCAGTGGTATTTATTAAAGAGCATAGGAGAAAATGAGGCCATTAGGAGCCAGAGATGAATACATTGAAATGAAAATGAACACTTCTAACTGCTAGTTGACCTTCGTTTTGTAGCAGTTTTTATTAGGCTGGTCACGGTAATTACTGGGACGTGAATCACGAAGAAAAGTGAATAATTCTGTAATGAACATTTTTATTCATTATCTCACATTTTCAGGAATCAGAAAAGTATCATGTAAAAGTATCTCCAATGTTCTCCTTTTGTTTGTTTTTCGACAAATAATGTTTTGTGGACAATAGCCCGGTGCAAAGCATCACTCCAGAGTGAGAATTCGAGTCATGCTGAATTGATGGGCCTGCAGTGTTCCGAATGCAGCGTGCACGACTGCGGAACACGCGCAAGGAGGCTGAGAGGTTTGTAAATCAAGCAGGAATCATATTAGTAAACACAGGACATGCTGGTCACCCCTGTTAACACCTAGGAGGGCACATTTTGGGTCAAAAGATGAGGTATTGAAACTTCCCAGTGATTTGCGCTGGGCTCTCTGGGCTTGAGTTCTTTTACCCTGGCTCTTGCCAAGGGGCAGTCCTTTTAGGAATGGGTCTTTCTGACCATCAGTGACCTGTTTTGGGGAGCACAGTCGGCATCTGTGGAGGCTTCCAACTGTTTTTTGTAAGACAGGAGTGAGGCATCTCGCAACACCACTGTGCGAGCAGCAGAGCATCCTCCATTCCTCTTCTGCTTTAGCCTACACCAGCATTTCCAGACTACCTCTGGAGCACTCAAGCTGCCTCCTCAGGGTTTGTCTCAGAGGAGAAAGGGTAGAGGGAGAGCAGGAGTGGATGGCTCTGCTGCTTGCATGGCTGCTCTAGGACTGGCATTGTGGTAGGGAGCAGGGGAGTGGATCAGCACCCTGCGAGGTGGGAGCCCAAGCACTGCCCAGCACCAGTGACTGTGTGCCACGTCACACTATCTGCTGGGTGTCCTGCCACCGCAGCCCTGCTGGCCATGTTGTTTCATTAAATCTGCTTCTTTGCTGCAGCTAATTGTTTGGAGTTAGTGCCTCAGCACGGAGGAGAATGGGCAGCACTTTGGCAGTTGTGCTGTGGTTGATATTCTGTTCTCTGCTCTTGAACACCCCCGTGTGTTGTTCTTTTTACCCCTCTTGTTTTCCTACTAGTTTTATTAAACATGTCAGCCTCTACAGGGACCTGGCCTCCTTCACTCCCGTAGTTCACAATTTTAATTTGGAGGGAATTTTAATTTGGTTTTGTGTTTTTATTTATTTTTAAAATAATTTTTTAAAAATCCCTCTGTTTTTCTAAATTACTGCCTGATACAGTGAGATGTAAGTTCAGAAAGACCAGAGTAGTGAGCAGGGTTATTACCCAAGTCCCTGCACCTTATTTACACTATTCACAACCACAGTAATTCTAACATGGACCAAGAAGGTGAATTTATTGATTGTAATTACTCACCCTGAAGAGGTTGCTAAGAGTTCCAAGTTTGAAGCTCTTTGTGCTGGAGATGATCTCTGCTAAGCATACTTTTCTCTACTTAAAAGTGCCCAATAAACCTACACTAAGAAGCAGTGATTAAAAACTCCATCTGCACTAGCCCCTTAATTTCCCGAAGTGTATGTTTTCTTACTTGAAGCTCCTTGTTTTTCAACCTGACTTTGAAAAGGAAGATAGGTCTCATTTAGTTTTTAAGTGTCCCTGTGATGAACATTCCCGAGATAGTTTTCCTAATTTCTTTCGCTATCTTCACTTTAAGGTAGATCTTGGTCCCTCTGGCAAATCTCTCATTGGGACTGACATTGACTTGAGGTTTGGTATTCAAATGGCTTAGGCTATATTGTGTGGGTTTAAGGTGGTAAAAAACGATGGAGTTGTAAGTGGTAAGATGTGAATACTTTCAACATTTACCTGGGGTCAGAAATTGAATGTAACTTAAAACCTGGGGTTGGAACCTGAATGTGCTTTCTTATGGAGAGGCAGCAAGGAGCTGGGCTGAAGAAAAGGAATGTGATGTTTTCTAGCTGACTGATTTTCCTGCCATATCCCCTTATCTGCAAGCTACCTTTTACTGCTCAGCCTAGAATCCCAAACTGGTAAACATGCCACTGTTTGCACTAATTTTCTCTACCTGATACTGGTTTAAACTCTGCATCATCAAAGAGGCTAGCCTCTATACTTGCTGAGGATTGGAAAGCACTCACTCTCTTGGAATTTGGCAGTGTGATCTTAGTGTGGGTTGCCAAGTCTTTTGTGGGGGGTTTAGTTACCTATGACTAGTTTTCTTTAGAAAACTGCCACATTCTTTTGGGCCGCTGTGGCTAAATGGAGATGTACAGATGCATGTCCGACCACCCCCATTCAGTGATCAGCCAGAAAACTTAATCTTGGGTCCATGTAATAGAGTTAAGTTTTATTACTAATAGTTTTCAACTGTGGTGGCTAGTTGGCAGTTACGGATGATATGTGAACGCTAACTCAGTATTATCAGGATAGTCCAGGATTTGAGAAGGCTTAATAAAGCTCAGAGTTTAAAAACAACTAGCAGAATCTGGGCTGGATTTATTTTAAAGATATTTGCCTTGTTTATTCAAATGGCTAGAGCTGAATGTCCTTATTAGAGACACTCTCTTTACAAGGCAAGAGTTAAAAATCCTTACTGTACATTTTTCTACATCTACATCAAAGCTGCTGTAGTGGTGAGAGTTAGAGACATATGGGTACAAATAGATATACATTCAACATATTCCTTTTATATTCAATATATGTTTTATACACACACGTCTATCTGCATGTATACATGGGCTGGCAATAAACCATTTTACCGCTACATTTTTCTTTGGAAACAAACGCCAGCATGTAATAATGGTATATTTTTTCTAGCATAGGATCTTTTTAAGCAATAGACTTTGCCACTGGGAATTGTACTAAGAGATAATTGACCCACGTGAGTTATATGTCCTGAGTCTAAAGCAAGGGCACACGTGGTGGCATCAAAATCAATTATCTCACAATACATTCCCCAGTGGAAAGGGCTACTGCAGTTAGAATAGACCCATGAAAAAGATTTAGGTATTTTAAAATGTTTTCAGTGACTTAATTCTTATAAGTAATGTTCTTGCCTTATGCAAAAAAACCCCCCAAACAATAACAGTGGATTAAACTGCACTAAGTGTACCTACTGATGTACTCTGTATGAGCACTTGCTCTCTGGGGATGAAGTCTCATTGGGGTATCGCTGATGGAGTATCACAATGGCTGTATTGACTGGGCTGCCTCCATTGCTGCTATGCAGGTGACTGTCAAATAGATGCATCTTCATTTCCTCTGTGGTCGTCATCTGCTTGCATGTGTCAGGGAGCAGCAGAAGCAATGAACAGAGCTGCCAAGCTCTGAGGACAAAATTCTACTTCCGCCAATCCTTGCAAACCCTTGCCAGGGTGAAACTATTTGGAGAGAGCAGAGGTATTTAACTCAGGGATGGTGTCTTCACTCAGAGCCCGATCACCCAAATGATCATAGTTAAATTATCATGTACTGGAACTTTGAAACTCTTCAATTGCCCCGTTGCTTGGTTACAGGATCATTAGTCATCTATTCTGGTAGCAGGGTGAGAGGTGGGGGAACTGTAGGGAAGGGGGGAGAATATTACATGTGCTGTTGAAAATGCAATGAGCACGTTCGATCATATCTAATTCCCGTTTATATTATTGTGGACATCTCTACTGCCCAGCTGCCCTCTCAAAGACTCAGAGCTATGGGATTTTTTGATGCATGAATGAAGACTGGGAAGAGGGCCAGCATGCTGTTCATAGGCTTCTTCATCATTTATTACCTTCTAGTTTTAATTGTTTTCCTGCTTCTCCTGAGATATTTATCTAGGAGGAATTGTACTATGCAATACAGACACGCGAGGTGGCAACTGAAGATTGCTTGTTAGCTCAGTGCACCGTACAGTAGATGGGTCTTAATAAAATAGGGAAGACTATTTACATGAATAGAAGAGGCCCATTTGTAAACCCTTTATTACTGAAGTACACAAGTTTGACTCCTGTTTGTCCATTATAGAGGTGTGGATTATATAATGATCACCACATAACTGCACTGTCTATCCATCTAGTAATGAAAATCAGATCTTTCCATATACCATGCTGTTGCATTCTGTTGTGTCTGCAGGGCTACATTTATCTCTGGTAAAAGGCTCTGGTAGGTTTACAGTAGGGCAAAAATTTGGTCTGCTTAGTTTCTGACTGGTAGTCAGTGCTGAAAAAATTAAACAGAAGCTTCCATAAGACAGCTTGATGATAGGAGGTAAAACAAAGGGGAAGTTGGCAAAGGAGGCATGGATAATTTATAGGAAAGATATGAATGGACTGTGTGTTTCACACAGTGAGATTTGAAGGGAAAGATGCAGATCTCTTCTTCCCTATATCTTCAATGGAGCTCCACAGTGTTTTTCTTTGGACAGCTTTCAGATGCCACCCTCACCACCATTAGCCTTCCCTGATCAGAGCCTGGTGGCTTTGTCACAGGCAGTACCTCTGTGGCAGTTACCTTTTCCGGCCCTCATGCTGCTTCCCAGCCCTACCCTGCCCTGCTGGAACTGTGCATGCCATGGCCACAGACTTTCCTCTGCACACGGCCGAGGCATGCAGAGGAACCTGGTCTTCCTCCAGCTCCAAAACCCAGCACAAACTCATTGGTATACCCAAGAGAGGGAAAGCTGGCAGTGTAGAGCTGTGTGGAATATGGCTCCAGCCTTCACTGGTTGTTGCTTTGTGTTTTCAGAGAACCCCACACTGTGCAGGAGATGTGACAAAGCGCTCCCTGTCTCTGAGCAAGGTCAGACCCATGGGCTGAAGCAGGAGTGACCACTTTGATTTAGGTCCTCTTTGATTTGAAGAATAAAAAGATGCAAGTCCCGTTCCATGCTTTGAGGGCTAGAGAATTAGGGTTGCTTTCATGCCTCTGTCCCATTTTAGTCTTCAGTAAGGCAAGGGTTATGCATTACTCCAATTTCTGTATTTTTAAATGTAAGAGTGCAGTTGAGAACAACTGTATGTGCATTGGGGCTTGGAAGAATTGAAGGCTACTATAGGTAGGGGATCTTCTTAGGTGAAGAAAGTGTCTTTAGAAACCAGCATCTTTGGATCGACACCCCCAAAATTATTTTGTTCTTTCTCCCAACACTTTAATTACCTTGAGTGTTTATCTCACCTCTTGGAAGAGTTGATTTTGTCTTCATGAAAGTTCGTGTTATTCACTGCAGCAGTCAGGACTTCTTTGTTTGCCTCATACCTAGAATTCCCTGTTAGTTAATTGGGAGAGTATGTGTTGACTTAGATAGGTCAGCTGAGCAGAGTCCATGTTGCCAGGTTCAGTAGACAAAGCATATACACCATATTTATCCATTCCTCATCCATCTTGACAAAGGGATAAATATTGACTCAAATGTTCAATCTTGTTTCCTTCCCATCCCCCTTCCCAGCAAAACCCAAAGTATATGTTTTATGGATAGAGCCAATTGAACAAGCTTAGATAAAAATACCTTGTGCTGGTAGTTATGAAATGGCATCAATTAGTCTGAGTAACAGGTCATCTTGCCTGAGACAGCACACATCATTAGGTCTAAAAAGATGATAATATGTAATTTGTAAATATATATGTTTTTCCTAATGAGTTAGGAAAAAAGCTTTTACCATCATATATTTTGAATTATGTAATTAATGTTACAGTATGTGAATCAGCTTGATTTAAAAATACAAAAGAGTAGAAGTGCCCTAATAATAAATCTGTAGGTGTGTGTTGGAAAGGAGATGCATTTCGCGTGACTGATGAGATATTAGCAGTTTTGACCTGATCTCTCAGTGACTGATATTGATAACACTCATTTCTAGAGCACACTGAGGCTCCCATACAGCACAGCCTCTGTTGAGGTTGGAGGGGGTGTGTGCAGCTCATGCTGAGTCCGGTGTTTCTAAATGGGGTGCTTGGATCAACCCGATTCATTTTTGTGAATCACAACTGTAAATTTAGAAAGCAGAAAATGCCTGTTTCATAATGCTGCCTGACTTTGGCAATGGGACATTGTTGTCTACTCTGAAATGCTCCTCCTTGTCTGAGATGTTGCTGTCTTGGGGCTTCTTGCAAGGATTTGCTGGCCTCAGAGTTAGGAAATGTTTTCCTGATAATCAGCCTACACTGTCAGTAGCCCATTAAATCTCATTACTTCTTCTTATACCCCGGTGGGATCCCCAAACAATTCCTTGCTAGCCTCACTATCTGTCCCCTGTCAGACACTCCTGGATGATTACCTGGAGTCTCCAACCAAATTCTGGCTACAAGTCAGCCTGGTTGCTGTCTGCTTTGTGCGTGTCCAGGGCCCTTCTTCCTGCTTTGCATCCCATATCTCTCAACTGCATTTTTTTTTGTAAATCTGGCATGCCATGATGTTTTGGTTAGAAAATACCTTCTGCGGAGACTTAAATATCTGCCTGAGTGATAAAGGCAAAACAGTCGAGACTGGAGGCTGTCACCCAGATCTGTCTTCTGATCTCAGGGGTAGAGAGTGTCCTGGTGGAGGTGTCCTGGTTTGAGACAAGAGGGAAGGCTCCTCATCCAGGGACATTGACACCGAACTGTGGAAAATAATCTTACTTCTCAGTTGTGTACATGGACCAAATTCAGTCCTTAGTGCCACCATCCCAGGGTGTTCTTGAAGTCAGAATGTGATCCACAGCAAGACTAAATGGGAAACTATTTTTTCCACAGAACAAAGACCCAATAATTTTGTGGACCTTGCTAATTGGAGGGTGTTGTCAAATTTGAGGTAATTCAGAGAAGAACAACAAAAGTGATTAAAATGTTGACAAGATTTTTTCAAAAGGAAAGATGAAAAGAACTAAAAATAGATGAGCAAGTTAAATAAGGAGCAGGTAGAGGAATTATGATTGAAGTGTCAAGGAACGTTGGGGATGATTCAGTAGTGTGGCAGCCCTTCCAGGCCCCATTTCCAGAAGGTTTGGAGTGAGGCTTCGAAGTCTGTAAAGCCGAAGAGACTTCAGTATCAGCCTGATGCAATGCAGGTGCATTTTCAGAATGAGAGCTACAGCCATGAATAATAGGTAACTGAACTATGTGTGAAATGAGCATTAGAAAAAAAATCCAGACCATGACTGATTTTCAGGTCGTAGAGTGTTCTTAAGAGGTGGAAAACTGCCAAGTTTCAGCAAAGTACTTACAAACCCATCTAGCATTTGGTGAATATGTCTTCTTTGTTTAAGCCTCAACAAGGCTAGGAACAGGACAAGAAACTCTTTAGTCAACCAGAAATCAAGAGCAAACAAACTAAGGGAAGGATGGTCTGGAAAGGAGCTACCATATCTGACTTGTGCCCAATCCTGAAATTTTCCATTTGCTGTTAGTTACAACTTAGTCTCCTGTGGGATCAGGAAGGATTTGGTTAAAGTAAGAATTGTGTGAAAGCAGAGAGTGTGATTTTTCTGTCCATGTCTCTAGACAGTACCTTGTGATGGTATGCTGCTCTGACCCACTCAGGTTGCACTTGACAGTGCAAGTGTCCCTGTTAAGTACCCCATGAATCAGGCAGCAGACCTAAAACTGATGTAGTTTTTTGTTCACAACAAATAGAGGTCTGGAACTCATTGCTGCAGGATGCCTTAGGGGCTAAAAATAACAAACAGGTTCAGAAAAGGACTAGGCAAAATCAGGAAGATTTGGTGGGTGGTTTATAAAAATGCTAATCTAGTCTGGATCAAGTCCTGGCAGTGAAAGACTCTAAATCATTGATTGCTAGGAGCTGGGAGGTCTGGACAGGGTCTATTGTGAACTTTTTTCTACCTTGATGCACAAGCTTTTTCCCTAAGCTTCAGCTGGTGGCCATGATTGAAAATGGGGCACGACCTAGAGGGTTTAGGTTCTTATATGAACAAGAGCAGCTGTGTCTGGCTGATGGGATCTCACTGATTTGACTCTGTCCAGAAAGAGACCTCGAGATTCAGCCCAGGAGGCCATAATTTCTCTCTTCTGTGTGAAGCATCATTTGGGTCTGGCCTGAACACCTTCTTCCACTAGTTTAGGTAAAGGGGTCTTCCAGACAGATAATCCAGAATACTTCAGGGTATTGATTGTTTAAACTGATTTCCACTCCAGTTTAGCTGACCTGTTTTAGCATACCTATATAAATGTACAGTGAGAAATTTCCTGATACAGCCAATTTTAAGCTGACAGAAATAGAGGCTACACTGGGGTTTGCACTGGTTAAACTGAGTCCTTTTGATTAAACTGGTGCCAAATTCTGTGTGGACAAATCCTCATATTGTAACAAACCCACACATCCTCCCTTTCCTCTGACAATCATATCAGGCTGGTGAGTCCTATGGACCCAATCTAATAGAAATGGAATTTTTACCATGCAAATCTTATTACCTAAAGTGCCAATGAAACTAATGGGATTTTGGGTAGTAAAAAATACTCTGTATGTGATACATAGTTTGGAATATAAATTCATGGGATGGGGGGGAGGAACATAAGGAAAAGGAGCTGTTATTGCATGTAGTCCTTTGTGACTTTGGAGGACCTATTCCTCTCAACACCTCTCAGCTCCCACTTGATTTCAGTGGGACCAAAGTGGTGTTTAATATCTTGCTGAAAACACTGAGCTCCTTGAAGAATTTGGTTTTGAAATTACACAGCTAAGTGTCTTGTTTGCTTTAAAATTCATATAAGGGAGGGGAACAGAGATAAAAAATATCCCAAACACTCCAGTCCAAGGACAGACATATAGAGGAATATATGTTTTTCCAAAGAGAACCATTTTTACTGTGGAGGTTGACTGAATACATAAAGAACACAGGGAACATTTGGACATATTTTGACAATCCCTGGATTAAAAAAAAAAAAGCTGAATCTATTTAGGTGACACTTTCATTTAATCCCCCTCCCCAATATAAACACATATATGTATGCTAGTGTCCTCAGGCTTCCAACCTGTGTGGCAGCTCTCCGCCTGAAGACAGTGTCAACAGACAGATCTAAAGTTAATAACTGAAGTGTTGCAAACACTACGTCCTTTAAAACTGTTTCCTGTAGTCCCTATGTGTTGTAATAACACAACACATCTTGAGAAGGGTCCAACACCCCTTGTCATTACTTGGGCAGAATTCCTACTGATTTTTCTGGGTGCTTAGTTTATGTGTACATTCAGGCCTAAATATTTTGAAGTAAAATCTTTTTAATAAACTACAGCATTGTGCTATTTTGATAGTGATGGTGGTTACTCGGTGTCACTGAGTTTAATTCCAGTTGGCAGCTTAGCACCACACAGCCGCTTGCTCACTCCCTTTCAGTGGGATGGGAGAGAGAATTGGGAGGGTAAAAGTAAAAAGACTTATGGGTTGAAATAAGAACAGTCTAATAATAATTGAAAGGAAATAAAACAATAAGGAAAAATTGTAATCAAAAGGAAAATAGCAAAACCAGAGAGAGGTAAAACTAAAGAAAAACAAATGATGCGAATAAAAAACCACTGGTTACATTGAACAGAACGATGCCCAGACTATTGATGAGCAGCAGCCCCCAGCCAGCTTTTCCCATAATTTATATAGTGAACATGAGGGCATATGGCACGGAATATGCCTTTGGTCAGTTGGGGTCAGCTGTCCTGGCTGTTTCCTCTCCCAGCTTCTTGTGCATACCCAGCCCCTCGCTGGCGGGGCAGCATGAGAAGAAAAGTCCTTGACTTCGGGTAAGCAACAACTAAAACATCAGTGTGTTATCCACATTATTCTCATTCTAAATCCAAAACACAGCTCTGTACTAGCTACTAGGAAGAAAATTAACTCTATCCCAGCTGAAATCAAGACACATGGTTTCCTGTCACTTTGGAAGCAAAGCTGCAATAAATGATACCGTTATTTTTGTCTTTATTTTAATGAAATCGGCAGAAAAGGCACTTCAGAAAAGTGGAGGGAAGAGGAGGAGGTCAGATATAAACAACTGCAATGTGATGTACGTTTTTGTGGCGTTGATAGTTATTATTCCTAAAGAAAATAATGTCCTTTTTTATTTGCTTTTAACATTTCGCCCTTGGCATCTGTTCCATCCATTGTGGACTAACCTACACTCTGTTCTCTGACGATGGGTTAAAGCAAGCACTTACTGAAAAGCATTCTCTACTTAATTACTTTTCCTTCTTCTGGAAGCTATTTTTTCATAGTCACATGTTAATTGTGTATTAGTAGGCCTTTCTGATTAGTTGAAAACATAATGAAACCTTTGTAAACAACATGGAGAAAGAGGGAAATAGGGAGGGAGGGAGCAGGAACGGGGGAGAAAGGGACCCGGAGAAAGAGAGGTGTGAAGTGGGGGCTGGATCGGTGGGGAGGAGGTCGGCCGATTTTGAAAGGCAGAAATTATGCAAGTGGAAATTTCTGGTTTTTTGAATGACAACTTCCCTCGCCCAAATTAATCAACTTACTTAACGAGAAATGAGATGCATGGAGATGCAAATTGCTGTTGATCTCCAAAAGCAGGGTGGCAAAGGCAGCAAGTTGGAATGGTGTGGAGGGGGGCTGAGCCGCAGCTGTCCACTAACAAGTCAGTCCTATTTGTAAAGGGCACGGAGCTGAATAACGGTTTTGTTATTGGCTTTCTCTCTTTCTCAGCCGTAGGTAGAAATGCTGCATTTGTTTCCTGCTACTATTTCAGCGAGATAGATGTCCTCTTTTATCATCTCTCCTGCCTGTTTGATTTTCACAGTGGAGCCCTGTGTTCTCCATGCACCCCAGCCTCTCTATGATGAGGCAAAAAATTGGGACACACAAGGAACATAGGCTAGGGTGCAGGGTCTCAAACATGCAAGGTAATCTCACAAGTTATTAAGTTATCTGCACACCTCTCCAAATGGCAGGAAAAATTAAAAAAAAAAAAAGAAAAGTCTGTAAACAGTACTTAGGACCCAATTCAGTGATGCTCAGAGCCCAGCCTGTGCAGATCAGATTCCGTGAATCAGCTGAATCAGGCCCCCCTTCTCGGAGATGTTTTTTCTTTCCCTGGAAAGCTGTTCCTTAAACACAATTCACATTAGTTGTTTTTAAAAGGACTATCCTCTGTTTGCATCGCTGGATTTTGAACGGGCAGAGCCTCCCCCTCTCCGGTCCTCCGCCCCCACCCCCTTCTGTTGCTGCTTTAAAGAGCTGTGCTTATAGGGATTTTGCAGCTCTCCGTGTGTTATTAGAAAACGTGTGGCTGGGACGGTTAAAATGGGAGTGCTACTGTATGCAAGAGCAATGTTCACTGTAAGCAATCCAAGGAAATCCTGCCAAGGCAGTATATGAACAGCAGCCAAACAAAACACAGGCGCCTTTCCAGTGAAAACCAGCACACTTCTGCAAATAGAGGAAAAATTGACTTTCTGATTTGGAGTGTTTCTACAACTAAGAAGAATTACTACAGTGATTGTTCTAAAAATATTTTTCAGCAGCATATTCTCCAAGGGGTTGTGATGCTTAGCATTGTTTAATTATGCTTCTCTTAGGTGATCAATCTGGATTGTATAGAAATAAAATAGGAAGTTTTTAGGATTTTCTTTTTAGCCAACATTGGCATGATTTTTCTGCAGTATTATAGTGACATAAAACACCACCTATTTAAGGAGTAAAAGTGTTATTTTTATCTTTGCACTTCAGGAAGTATGATTGGAGATTCATGTTTTGCAACTTCATAGTCATAGATTGCAATTTAGCCGCTTTATCTAGAGCAACCCTCAAGATCTCTACCTCTGTAACTAATGGGTTTTATTTTTCATCTGAGTATTTTATACCTTCTCCTTCCCTTTCCCCCCCTTTTGCCCCTTCCCCATTTAGATGGTTAAAGCCTCTGTTCATTTTGCTTCTTTGTTCACTCAGACTGGATTTTCCTTTGTAGGACTTCTGAGTCTTGTAGGAACCCTTTAGTGTAGATGTGTCTGCAAACATTCTGGCATTCAAAAATTTCCATAATGATGGAAATTGAATGGGATTCCACAAATTTGTGTATTTTCAAGAATAAATATGTTATTAAAAATTGTTTTGCTAGTCTCAACAAAAGAATTCTTAATAATGGAGTTTAAGAATGCAGTCAGTTTATCTAAAATGAGCTAAAGAAATAGGACAGACCTAGGGACAACTGCTATTGTCCTTTTTTTCTTTCCAAAACCCAACATAATATCAGCAGAAGAAAAAGCAACAGAATTGTCAAGGATTAATTGCAGTTTATGTATTTCTTATATTTCAACTGCTTTTCCTTTTTACTAAAGATACAAAAGATACTTTACTATCTGTGTCTCCATTTATTCCTCTAAAATATTTACAGCTTTGTAAAGTTCTTTAGGCTTGTAGCTGCTGTGAAATCAGTTATCTTCTTTTAACTATACCACCACAACCAGATTTATCCCTACATTGAAGAGAGTGTCTTGAGACTAACAAATCCCAGTGTGGAAGAAGACCTGCTTTCAGAGCCCATTGAAGCCAGTGGAAAGATTCATATTGACTTTGGTGGGCTTTGCATTGGGATATTAAACATTCATTTCATCTGTTTTTTGTTTTTTTTTTTCGTTTAACTAGTCATTCTCAGAGTGAGAGACCTCACTTTAAACAAATCTTAAAGTTACACTAATTTTCTGATTAGCTTGGCCTGTGTTTACCATTCAGACAAAACTTCCAGTGGGGTGAAACTGCTGTGTATACTTCTCCCATGGTTAGATCATGTGTTTGAAGGTCTAGTTTAAGTAGCTAAGGAAGGATGGACCTCTGCCCTGTACTGAGCCCCTCCTCTCCTTTGTGCATAGTGCTGTACTCAGAGCCAGTCTAACAGAGACCAAATAATATATTTATACATATATAAACACACACATATGCATACATGCCCACATACGTTTATATATATGTATATATATATATAAAAATAAAAGCTTGAAAATGTAATCATTTCTGCCTTCACTGTGAAGGATATCATCCTCTGTGTTCAAATTAGGACAGGGAAGTCGTGGCATATGTCGTGTCAAGACACAGAGTGTAGTTCTGTGTCTTTAAATGTTGATGCATAGCAGTGAAACCAGGTGAGATCTGGCCCCAGGTGCTGGCTGCTGCATGCATTGTTGAACAATTTTTAAAGGATGCAGATCGGGTGGTTGGAGGAGGAAAAAGGATGTATTTTTCTAAATACATCCATTTTTTCTTTTTTAGTGAAATATGTTTTAGGTTTAATGAAATGATTAAAAATATTATCGACTTAAGCTTCATACATTCCTCTAATAACAGCTCTGTATAATCTAGGCCTGACCTGGCTCTCCCTTATGAGCAGTACTGGTTGTCATGCAGCCCCAGTTATGCCAAACAGAGGGAAGATTTTGTTGAGACCGTGCAACTCATTTCACTGGTGGTTGTATGTACATGCTGAATTAGGGATTCTTCACAGAATTACTCAGAAGAGAAAGCTTGGATGCTGAAGAGGTGCTCCAAGAACTGCTTCTGCTTTCCCTGTGTGCACATCAAAAGCCTACATGGCTGGAAAAACTGCTCCACAGCAAAGTCTTTTCCTTCATTTCTTTCAATGTAAATCCAGTTTTAAATCATTTTATGACCGAAGTTCAAATTTTGTGGTCACCAGAGTTGGGGCATCAAGGTAAATTTGCAGATTATTTGGATAGTGGCCCGTATTGAAGGTGTGAGGCTTCTAAACCTAATTAGAGGTGTAGTTTGATACAGGCAAAAATTATTGATACACAAGGAAGGTTTTATTCGGAGACATCTGTAGGTTGGCAGCTGTGCCAGCCATGTCTATTATTCTAAGTAACAGAAGCCACACAGCCGGGAATAGCAACGTTTTAGTGACAAGTGTTGAGAATATTGGTTGAATTGCACTATGAAAATATTTTCATTATTTTTATTATTACTGTTCTGCAAGCGGATTTGAGATACGTGCCTGCCTATGTCTGTGAGCAGATGAGCTGGAGAGGGAGGGCTGTTATTTTTATTTTTTTTCAATCACACCTCCTTAGCATTTTGTACATATCAGCATTCTAGCCGAGCGATTTGCTAATTGCACTGGAAGACCCACTTTAAATTCAGGAATACTGAAACTTTGAAACTGTAACATTTTGACTGGCGAGAATGACCAGTCTTCTTTTCTCTTTCGCAGTGAGCTAGTTGAAGGAAGCTGGCATTGTCGCAGAGTGAAAGCTCTGCAGAAGTGCCGCAGGTTTTTCATATGGAAATGTGAAATAATGGGGTGATTAAATAGAGCTGTATATTAAAGTACATCTGACATTAGAATTAGCATAATGTGCTCTAGCCCTAGGCTGAGTACTTTATTTGCCATCTGCGTCGGACCAAAATCCCCTGGGGAAGCGCTAAAATATTCTGAATAAACTCAGCCCGAGTTCTTATTGAGAGTAAAATACCATTTGTGGCACGTCGTATTGATTCGTCTTAATTGCGGTGCAGAAAAGAACATTCAGTTGCTGATGACTTTTGTACTCTGTGACAAGTCGGCTGGAGTTATTCTAACACTGCAGTTGGTTAACCTGAACAGACTGTCGTGCTCAGAGAAGGAGAAAACCTTATCTTCAGTAGCATAAACTATAGTATCATCTTCCAGCTTTACTCCTTTCTATCTCGATGGAGTGTCCTTTTTTTTTTTTTTTCCTTTTTTTTAATTCCCTGGAAACAGCAGCCAATGAACTGAAGGGAAAACGGGGCTTCATTGAATCAGTCCAAGAAAATGCACATTCTTACCTAGTTATTCTCCGCGGTCTCCCTCCCTACACTTCCACCCCCATATCGTCTTAAAAAAATTCCAGGAACATCTGACCAGCTTTCATCTAAGGGAGTGAAAATCAGTGGAACTTGTCCTTGAGGATCCATCTCCGGAACCATTAGTTCAAGAGATTTATTATGTATATTCTGTAAAAAGCTGTGGCTTCTCCTGTGCATAAGCCCGCAGTCTTAGTTGGTTGTAATGGTTTGATTTTTGTCAACTCTCCGCTCAAATAGGTTGCTGAATACCTTTGAAAAAGTGCTTATAACATGCATAAAAGATAAATATTTCATCTGAAGGAAAATACTTTGATGCTCCATGCAATTCTGTAACATTCATAAGGTCCAGTTTTTACCCTATAATTGCCTATCATTATACACAATTTACATATTCAAACATTCTCTACAAACCTTAGTCTAGCATGTTTTTATTACAAATTCAGATCAAGGGAATAACCTTTAACTTCAGAGACAAATGAGACAAATTTACAAGTGCATGTCTGCTGTTTTCTTGTGTTTTATAAATCCCTGCAGACCTGAACACTTTTGCTATAACGCCACTCAGAACAATATACATATATTACTACTTGTTTGTAGTGCTTCAGTAATGAGTCCCCTTTGTATTAGATAACCTATATAATTCAGCATCTAGGCCCTCCATAACGTCAATTATCTCCTCATAGCTAAATGTACATTCCATTAAAACAAGATTTACAGCCTTTACAAGACTTCTTAGGCTTGAATGTGGAGATTTTGTGGATTTAAAGAAGCAGAGATGGGAGCTAGCATTTGTTAAAGAAGCAATGAATTAAAACAAAAATGCTATTTCATTTGCTAACTATGAATAGGCACCTAATACCCTTAAGAAATAGCTGTTTTCACCCTTTGGCTTTTTTTATTGTTTCCTAAATTACTCTTAGTTTTTCCATTATATGGCATGGACAGTTTCCTTCATGTACCCTCTGTTTAGTTCCTATTCAGATTACTGAGAATTCTTGAGTGTAAGATGAGAAAATGGCACCTCAGAAAAGTCTGGGGGGGAAAAAAAAATCCCAGCACTTGCCAGTTTTCAAACAAAACTGCTTACAGGAAACCGATTTAAAGGGAAGCTGCTGGCATATTTCATATGTTGTGGAAAAGACTGACATTATTTCAAATGCATTTGAATACCTTATGCAAAGAAAAGGCCTAAACGTGTCCTTGAGCAGTACAAGGGTTTTTCATGAGTGCTGTAAATGGGATCCTATATATTATACCATCAGCCACAGGTAGTCCTATGGTCTTTTAATCTCATGAGTGGGTACGGTGCCCCTCTGTATTGGATTCCCCATTTTAGCTGATAGTTTTCACTATTTTGTGCAGCAGGTTTGTAAAACATCCATTCAGTCTGTTAGTTGATGTCTTAGGTTCAAAGAAACTATCTAAAAGACACAAAGCTGTTTAGATGCTAAAGGTGGAGTTAGTTGAAACTGTTGTATCACAAAGGGCTAATTTAAAAGTTAACTCATTCACTATTGATCTTTTAATATTGATTTTCCTGTTTGCTCCTTACTTTTCACACTTCTCCCTTCCTCTGCTTTATAAATTGCCTTTGCATTTTAGATTTAACACCAATTAGGAGAAGGTGTTCAGAGAGGACAAACATGTTTTTTATCTTCCATTTAAATAGTGCTTCTGGGTAAAAATCCCTGTGTCAAAAGTTCCAACTTTTGCTATGCATTTTTCTTTCCTTTTCTGTACTAAGTAAAAGCATTTCTTATACTTCTGTAGGCTGAACATTAACTTCCAGTAAGCCAGAAGCTCTTTTAAGGAATGAGAAATTGGACATCCAGAAGGAAGTTGCCCAAAATGCCTATTGACATTTTATACCTAAAAATACAGTATTGCCATTTTGTAACGCACTAGAAATTAAACTGAACTGTGCATTTGGCTTATTTATGTGAATCTGGCAGTACAAATCTGAGGTATGATTAAGTCTCACAGAAAATGGGACCATTGAACACAAGCTGCATCTTCAGCCAAAGGTCGCCCATGTCCATTAAGAAGCAGGAAGCATCTGTTTGTGCTGTGCGTGGCTGTAGTCTGTCTGCAGCCTCCTCCTTTTTTGTAAGTATAAATGCCAGAGAGGACATATAATATGCTTCTGGGGAAAGTTCAATGAAAAAAACCCAACGAATTGTAACCTGGTATATTCATGTAAGTCTAGTTAAGATCCTTGTTAGTGACAACCTGGTGTAGTTTATCTGGAAAAGTTCGAAATCGGTGTTGGTGATCATTTCAGCTACTTTGAATTCATAGCAGGGTAATTCAAATCAGAATTTGGCAGGGTGTATGAGCTTGATATCTCTAAGACTTTCAAGGATTCATGCTCTTTGTTCTTGGAATTCTGAAAAGATTGGCTGTAGATAGACAGCATGACAGTCTGACTTCTCAGCTCTGTGATTGATAATTAATCTGTTTGGTTTTTCCCTCATTTAATAAAATAGTTAATTTGGCAAAATAGATATTTATTATCACAAGAGTGATAAGCAGATTATTTACAGTTCTGCCTAATAGAAAAAAACCCACTGCTGAAATGGCTTCAGAAAATAGAATAGTTTCCCAAAAGTGGGGCAGCACTTAATCCACCAAAACTGGAGTTTGACAGTTGGCTTTAGCACAAGAAGAATTAATAGTACATTGCTAAATAGTAGTGAAATATTAATATATTTCAATAGTTGAGTCAACCAGTACTACTGTAGATGTTTTCCAACAGGTAGAAATTGCTCTCAAGAATATTCACATCACTAATCAAAATCAGTGCAGGGAGTGAGAGGGTCTTGTGGGGTGTGTAGGTTCTCTTGGCATAAAGCTTCTTGCATAATCTCTGTTGAGAACTTGCAGTCTCACTAGTCAAGGTAGAAAGAGGATGGGGAAAGCTGTAAAACATAGAGGCAGTGTGTGGGAGAAGAATATTGCATGAAGTCGTGATTTTTCTTCTGTTGCGGATGGCACTGGAGGAGATAGGCTATCAAGAGGCAAGGTAGGAAAAGAGAACAGGGCCTTGTATGGGAGGAAATAGGATTCTGTTACTGAGAAGTAACATCTTGCGCTTACTTCTTTCTTCAGACACCCCTGTTTTTCCATCACCTCTTAAAAACATTTCATTTTGTTTCCCTGTCACATCCTTTGCTTTCACTGACCTCATCCTGCGATTCTCCATTTCCAGATGATGACAGGCTCTGTGGCCCCTCATGCTTGGGCTCTTGCACCTAAACCTTCATCTGCTCTTCTTGACTGAGATGCACTTCAGGTTGGCTGAGCTTTACAGGAGACAAGGGCTGTTTATCTGAGTGTAGAATTGGAGGTGCGTAGGTTGTGAGACTGCAGGCGACTTGTTAAGTCATAAAATACCAACTTTAGCTGCCAGTTGACGCTAACTTTATGAACTGTTGGTGATAGTCCCTGTAACCCTCAGCAGGATGTACTGCAAGACTCTCTTGAGCCCTTTCTCTAGATGAGGCAGTATGGGGATGGATGAACTGTGTTAGCTCTGGGGATGGATAGAGGAGTTGTGCTTGTTTTTCATCTTCAGCTCTTGCTGCCATGAAAACAGGATTAATATGGAGAGAGGTGTAAAGAGATATGGGACCTTTGTATTTGTTGTTTAAAGCTGGTGACTGGTATTGGACTGGCAGTGGTGATTCACACCCAGACTTGGACCCTACTTTACATTTCTGTCTTTTTTATTGAGGCTATCCGTCCTTCTGAAATGGAGTTAGCAGAACTTCCAAACAGCTCCATGAATGCAGGGAGGGAGGGTAAAACTCTACGTATTGTATTGGATAATGTTTATTCTGTTATAAACATGGGTGAGTAAACATTCTTGCTAGCTTGGAAAATGTAAAGTTATAAAATGGGTTATAAAACCCCTTCAGCATAAATACCTATATTAGAGATATTTTTGCAGACCTAATCAAGCATCAAGCAAGAACTGATAGAGGTCACATAGCAGATCCACAGTGCAGACATGTGAAAAGCATTTGGCCCTTGTCTGGGGGATCTGTCAAACCACTTATAACGATATATTTTTTTCACCATGCAACACTAAATCTTTCCAGTATTTAATGCCCTTCTCTTTAATGTCAGCTGGTCTTCTAAGGAGACTTGTTAAACTCGTGTTCTCAATTACGGCATTTTAATTTAATAATAATTCAATTAAAGGTGTGTTTTTTATGGAGCATCCACGCTACCTTTATTAGTATTATTAGAGTAACCATCATAATAACAAGGAGTAATTATTTAAATGTTCATTAAAAATCAAGTAGTGGAGAAGAGAGTAATATTGGTGGAAAGATTGTAGGAACCTGATACGTGTCTGTTCCTGAGTGCTACAATAAAAGGTGTCCTTTCTTTAAAACTTGCAAGTTTCTGCTTTTCCTGAACTTCTAAAGATGCAGTAAACCATCATTAAAATTCCTTAACATTTTTATTGCTGATGTTGTAACTTTGTAAAAGGGAACCAGGAACATTATCTGGAAAGTACTGCTAGAGGTAAAGAATGGCAGTGGTTATACGAACCTGACTGCAGGTCCTCACTGCAGTCCTGGCAGGGGTTATGGGTGGTGATTAAAATGAGAGGGAGTTCATTCCCTGTTACAGCTAATGGAATTATTCAGGCATGCTGAGGGGAGGATTCATAAGGCACTGGATGTCACTGTAGCTCAGCAGAAAATAATGAATTCTCAACGGTTCTTATCTCACACTGATTATTGTTTGATGGTATCCAGAATAACTGAGGATATTTTGAGGGAAATTTTTATCTCCAGGGTAAAGGCTCTCAGCATTCAGGGTATGTAGAAAGTTATGTACCAACTGGGCAAGGAAGATCTGCATATCGCTAAATGATACAAGTCAGACTGCAGGGGACAGATAAGTCAGGGATTCAGGCTGACTGGTGCAGTGGGGTGGATGTCTAGAGACCCAGTTTAGTCTTGTTCTGACCTCTGTTTTCTCACTGTCCCCTGTAAGGGCAGAATTTGGGAGGCAGGGTCTGAATCCAGCTTTGTTTAGTGCTGTTCATGAAAGAGAAAAAGGCTCATTATTGCTTTGACATTTTGAATGGAACATAGTCTGTCATGCACTAATGGAAGGAACACATTTTAATATTTCTGGAGAAGACTATCTTTTGTCATAATATGCAGAAAAGGCAAGAGTATTCAATAAGTTCATAGTTTATAATTACCTGCTTTGGGAGAAGATGCTAGAAAGATTTTTAATCTCCCAGATAAAAATATAGCAAGATCTAATGGTTGGGAGTTGGGCTCAGCAATTCGAATTGGAAAGAAGACAGCTTTTTTTTTCATACTGAAAATAGACAACATGGCCACAGACTACTCCAATACAAAATGAATTCTCCTTCAACATTTCCAAATCAAAATGGGAGAAGAGGGTGCTGAAAGACACAGAGTGGTTCAGCTGCAAATCCCTGGACTGGATGATAACTGTGAGATGCAGACTAACTTGTTTCCTGTGTTTTGCATGTACATCTGGGTAGGACAATATATTAAGATCTTAAATTGCAGGAAGAAAGATTTAAATTAGGTGCATGGGGAGTCTTAATGACAGTAAAGGAAAGAAGGAATGAGGTAGAGTTTAAGAAGACTGTAGACTATCCATTTGGTGGCCTTTGAAGTGGGATATTGGAGCAGCTGGCATAGATATGAATAGATTCATGGATATGGACATGTAGTGACAGGACAAAGAGGGAACTAAAAGAGAGTAGGTTTAGATCAGATACTAGGAAAAAATTCCTTATTATGAAGTTGGTGAGGCACAGGAACAGATTACCCAGAGAAATTACAGATGTCCCCTGCCTGGAAGTGTTCAAGGCTAGGCTGGATAGAAGTCTGAGCAACCCGGCCTAGTAAAAGGTGTCCCTGCCCATGACAGGAGGTCTGGAACTGGATGAACTTTAAGGTCCCTTCCAACCCAAACCATTTTATAACTCTATGATCCTTTGGGTCAGGAAATGGATGAGGTCAAACCTTAGGGTTTATCCCAGTCTTCTCATTCTTTAATTTCACAATCCCTCCTAGCCTTTAAATGGTATTTCTAAATACCTGTGTCTTAGTAGGATTCAGCCCTACAAACCTCTGTCATGTTTGAACTGGCAGTATTTGTTTGGCTTTAATGCAACCTGGAAGCTACAATTGATTGCTCAGGAGTTATGACCTGGATGTCTCATCTCTGTACATACACCATATCTACCAACTACTGTAACGATAAAGAATTATACCTCAGCTGTCAGCCCCGAAATTCATGCCTAGTTACAGACTGTAGGATTGAAACCATGTGCAATTCATTGAACAGTATTAATGAAGTCTTGGCTTGTATTTGACTCTAAGCACATGAATAATTTCATCACTATCCAGCAGAGCACTTCAGCCTATGCTTAAGTTTCACTGATGTTGATTACTCACATGCTCAAAGTCAAGCACATGCTAAAGTGATAAAGACTGCATATGGTAAAGACTGTATAGCTAGTTGTCATAAAGGGGGTATTTAGACAGACTTCAGTGCAGGTGGCAAGGGATTAAGATAGCCATATATCAAAAGTAGCCTTCTAACAAAGACTTTTATAGTGTAGGTGCATTATTAAATATAAGGATCGTTCTTGAGCAATACATGGCTGTTTCTGGGCATGTTTAAAATATTTAGCAAGTTTTTGAACATAAAAATGTTCAGAGTGGATCTTCAAAGACTTTTTGACATTGTTCTGTTCTTAAAAGTGAGCATCTACACTGCTCAGGGCAACTTTTAGGCAAGATAACCATGAAGTGATAATATGGTAATTAACATTTTTTAAAATTTTCTCTTTTTTGTTAAACGGGGAGTCTGGGGAGAGTCTTTTAGTGTTGTGAAAATAAATACACACACACATATATATATATATATATAAAAAAATATATTGGCATGCACATATGAACATTCATGAATCAGTCAGAGATTGGTAGCCAGGTAGCCTGCAGTCAATTTTGCTGTTGTGTTGAGGTCTCCTGAAGAGGAGTGCTAAGGAGCATAAAAGCTAAACAAAACGAAAAAGAGAGATGAGACTTATGACTGCTAGCTTATAAATATTAGATCACTAATAGCACTAATATTGTCTTTTTTAAAGAAAACTAAAAAGGAGGGGACTTACTTTCCTCTCTTGAATTTTATGGAGGTGAAGTTTTGGAGAACAAAACAAACCAAAACATCTTAGTTCCATGTAACATGTAGTAGCAAGCATCCAGCCAGCTGCCATTTTGAGGGTAATTTTTTTAATCAGCCATTTCAGTTTTAGGTTGGCCTTGATCCTCAGCCTGCTCAGGAATTTTTCTTCTTACGTATGTGCCTTTTCTGAAGTAAACATGTTGCTGTTGTTGTCGCCTAATACACAGCTGCCTTCTCCCTCCTGTCAGTTCTTGAGCTAAGCAAAGAGAATGCATGCACATACACAGACACTCAGACACTTTATTTTCTGAGAGGAAAAAACCCCACAACAAAAAAGAGTGCATGCTGTGACTTTAAAAATGAAAGAATTGAACAGCTGTGGATAATAAATCGATTAATTAGAGTGGATAAAGTGAAGGTGAAGGGTGCAGAGCACTCTTTAATTTGAAGATATATGACCTTGTAAGATGCTGCACTTCATTTGCTATTAGATCACACTTCGTAAGGGGCTTTATTAAAATCTATTCTAGGGTGAGCTGAGGTAAAACATATTGTTTAAAAAAGCTTTTGACAGAGTATGTTATATACTTCAGTTTGCTTCAGTGATTTCTGTCACTTTTTATACTACATGTGTTGCTGTGCAAGAAAAGTTAAAGGTCTAGACATTTTCATCACATTTCTGTAAGAAACAGAAATTTAAATATTTGAAGTAATAATCGGAGCATTTACTGTTGCTTTGGCTGCAAAGCTGACATAAAACTTCCTAACTGCCTCAGCGCTGAGTAGATCTTTAAGGGATAATGTATCAGTTTCTTTCCATGTTTGTATGTGGCTTTCATTAATGTGAATAGCAGTTATGGGCACTTTTTTCCAAGCCAAGTGCAGTTCCCAAACTTGGGGCTTTTTTCCAATAGCAATTGTTAGAGATTAATCAAAGCAACTGTGTCTGGCCCATACAGACACAGAGTGCGGGGCCAGGGCACAGGGGCCAAGTCAGCCAGTAATGCCCACTGTATTGTGTACATTTTTTATTGCCTGTGAAGAGACGGCTTCACTGAAATCAGGGTTCCAAGCTGCTATTCACAGCAATAGCCTTACTAAGTCGATAGGTGAGTGAGGAGTTGCACCACATTTATCACCTACCTTTGTAAATAAGTCTCAATCTGGTACATGCTTTTTCCTTTATGCTGTTATGGATGTATATTGGGTGATAAGATTAGATAAGCTGACAGGCTGATAGGTAGGCAGATAATCTTCTAGCCTACTTGTCTAAGGTTTTGTAGGTTTTGTTAGCAGCAGTCATTCCTGCAACAGCCAGAAGAGGGGAATTCAATCAGCTTCTCTTGATGTGCCCAAGTTTAATTTTTTTTTTTTTTTTGTGTGTGTGCTATGAGTCATTCCTCTTCACAAGGTAGCAAGGTAGTTTCAATAATATGGTTCTGTTCACCTTATAAACTCTTTCATTTTCAAGCTCTTGCAACAGGCTTTTGGGAATGGCAGCCCCCCCATCTAGAAAGCATTTGTTAGTTCAGCTTTGCATTTGAGCACCTCCGGAGGGGCTGAACCAGGCATTGCTTGGGTCCTTGTTCCATCATGGGTCAGGCAGCAAACTTGGTTTAGGTAGGAAACTTGGTTCAGGTATTGAACTTTCAGGAAGTTTAGTGCCTTTAGGTTCAGTGGGGCCATCGCTAGACAAAACATGTGCTATCATAAACAAACAAGCAAGCAAGAAATTAATTTTAGATTTTCCAAAATGGGCAGGTTTTTTTCAGGAAACCTCCCTCTCATTTAAAAACAAACAACCGAACAAATCCTGGATCATGATTTTCAAGTTGACACATATTTATGAATTTATCAGAGTCTTGCAGAAGCATTGAAAAAAGGAGGGGGGGCAAGGAGGGAAGTGCTTTTTGCAGATAGCACATAGTTTATATTGTGCCCAGGACTGGAATTTTCTAGCTAGCAAAATTATGACTGTGATGCAGACTTGTCCACACCTGTCCTTTATGTAAAGCTGAATCAAGGTTAAAGGAATGCTTTCCACCTTTATGCAGTCGTTCAAAGAGGCTAGAAAACCAAACAGAACAATGTTTTTGGCTCTGGTGAGCATTTCTGCATTGGAGGGCAGGCTCAGGCTCAGAAATTCTTGGGACCCAGTTCAAGCACGGCCCGACATTTGTTACTGTTAATTGCAACTGTGCTGTCGGCTTTGATTACCGGATGTTTCATTTGAGTGGCTTCTTGGTGTTTTGGCAAAAAGAATGTCAGAGTGGTTTATGCAAGGGTATGTTTTCCAAGCTCCTATTGACTTGAATAGGACTTTTGTGGCTAAATATCTACATAGTATTTTAAAAAGGGAAGTGCTGGCATGACTTAAGCATGTATAAATTAAATTCAGCAAGATCTCAGGGGACTGCTGCATGAAGTATATAAAGTGAAAGAGTGAAAATGACACTGAAGGTCCTTCTAGGTGCCTTGTAAAACCTACCACACTGCATTTTTCTTGGTTTTTGTCTGTAGTCATAAATCCCTTGAAACAAATTCCTTTTTGTGGAATAAACACATGAAAGGATTTGTATGCTTACGCGTCATAAAGGAAGGTTTTATTTGCAAATTAGAGGATGTAAACGTATATAGCACAAATGCGTATGTGTGATATTTGTCATACATGTTAAGCGAATAAGTGTGGTGAGTAAATGTGCTGCTCAACAATTTATATCAGTCAATACGTTCCAATTAAATCCTTCTTTCAGAAATGCCAAGGAGGAAATGTGTTAGCAAAATAAAGTGAATGCCAACTGTATTTAAATGTTCTCCCCTGTATTATTTTTTAAGTGTTCTTTCTGTTTTTTCTTTTATAGGTAAAGATGAGCCTTCAAGCTATATTTGCACAACATGCAAGCAGCCTTTTAATAGCGCTTGGTTCTTGCTTCAGCATGCCCAGAACACACATGGATTCCGCATCTACCTGGAAACAAGCCCTTCAAACAGTTCCCTTACTCCACGCATCACCATCCCTCCTCCTCTGGGACCGGAGACTGTTGCACAGTCCCCCCTGATGAATTTTCTTGGAGACAACAACCCTTTCAACCTTTTGCGCATGACAGGACCCATCTTACGCGAACACCCTGGCTTTGGTGAGGGTCGGCTCCCAAATACGCCTCCACTGTTCAGCCCACCGCCTCGTCATCATCTGGATCCACATCGCCTTAGTGCCGAAGAAATGGGGTTAGTTGCCCAGCATCCCAGTGCCTTTGACAGAGTTATGCGTTTAAACCCCATGGCAATTGAGTCCCCAGCGATGGATTTCTCCAGAAGGCTTCGAGAGCTGGCAGGAAACAGTTCCACCCCTCCGCCAGTCTCACCCAGTCGCACCAACCCTATGCATCGTCTGTTGAATCCTTTCCAGCCGAGTCCTAAATCACCTTTTTTGAGCACCCCGCCACTGCCCCCCATGCCCCCCAGCAGCACTACGCCTCCCCAGCCTCAGGCCAAGAGCAAGTCCTGTGAATTTTGTGGGAAAACATTCAAGTTCCAGAGTAACCTAATAGTGCACCGGCGCAGTCACACAGGAGAAAAGCCCTACAAGTGTCAGCTCTGTGACCACGCTTGCTCCCAGGCCAGCAAGCTAAAACGCCACATGAAAACGCATATGCATAAAGCTGGCTCCATGACGGGCAGGTCAGATGATGGACTGTCCACCACTAGTTCCCCCGAGCCAGGCACAAGCGAGCTCACTGGAGAGGGACTGAAATCCAGTGAGACAGATTTCAGGAATGAGAGCGATCCTTCCCTGGGCCACGACAATGAAGAAGAGGAAGAGGAGGAGGAGGAGGAAGAGGAGCGTGAAAATGAGAGCCGGCCAGAGTCGAGCTTCAGTATGGACTCAGAACTGAGTCGCAACCGAGAAAACGGCTCCAAGTCGCTGCCGGACGAGAAATCCCTCGTCCTGGGAAAAGTCATCGAGAATGTAAGTCTAGGTGCCATTCAGCAATATAACGACATGTTAGCTGAAAAACAGAAGAGGAGTAGCTTCATGAAAAGGTCCTCTGACCAGCGAGACTTGTGTCCTCGAGACCTCTGTCAGAGAGATCCAGGTGATGAAGACTCAGTGGTAGGAGAGCTGGACCGCACTGAGGAAGGTACGGTCAATGGAAGAAACTTTGGCCCGGGTGAACCCTTCCCAAACTTGTTCCCCCGCAAGCCAACACCTATCACGAGTCCCAGTTTAAACAATTCGTCTAAAAGAATAAAGGTAGAGAAAGACTTGGACTTGCCACCAGCAACGATAATACCTTCTGAAAACGTTTACTCCCAGTGGCTGGTAGGGTATGCAGCATCACGGCACTTCATGAAGGATCCGTTCCTCGGATTCACAGACTCCCGACAATCCCCCTTTGCGACCTCTTCCGAGCACTCATCGGAGAACGGGAGCCTGCGTTTCTCCACTCCGCCGGGGGACATGCTGGACGGGGGGCTCTCAGGGCGCAGCGGCACGGCGAGCGGAGGCAGCACCCCCCACATCAGTGGACCCGGCCCCGGGCGACCCAGTTCGAAGGAAGGACGCAGGAGCGATACATGTGAGTACTGTGGCAAGGTCTTTAAGAACTGCAGCAATTTGACGGTTCACCGTCGGAGCCACACTGGAGAGCGGCCTTACAAATGCGAGCTCTGCAACTATGCATGTGCCCAGAGCAGTAAGCTGACGCGCCATATGAAAACGCATGGCCAGATAGGGAAGGAGGTCTACCGCTGCGACATTTGCCAGATGCCCTTCAGTGTTTACAGCACCCTGGAGAAACACATGAAAAAGTGGCATGGAGAACATTTGCTGACAAATGACGTCAAAATTGAGCAGGCAGAAAGAAGCTAAGGCCCCCNTAAATTTCAGGGGTCTAAGTAACATTTTATTTGTACAGTTTAACTATTGCCAACTGAGAAAAAGATGACCTAACTTGCCTCCGTAAACATAACTTAGCATAACTATGGTAGGTGCCAGACTTTGGCACTTAAATATAACCTGTGTCTACAAAGTTCTATTAAACCCGAGGGTTGATTAAGGCAGTAAAAATTGTGGAGCCTTTTAACTGTGCAATAATTTCTGTATTTATTGGGTTTTTGTAATTTTTTGGCATGTGCAGGTACTTTTTTTTATTCTTTCTGTTTAAATTTCTTTTAAAATTTTGTTGGGTATCCCTTTTTATTTTTACCCAGTCGTAGCCTGAGATTACTTGCATTGTAGGAGAGAAACATATCTTTTAAAATTATAATTTTTGGGCCGCTGCTTTGTTGAAATTTAAGCTAAGTGTGTGTAATTTCTTGTGAAGAAGCCAGCATTTGAACTGAAATCTTTCTTTTTAATTTTCTTTTTTCTTTCTCTCTCTTTCTTTCTCTCTCTCTCTCTTTCTTTCTTTCTTTCTCTTTCCTCCTTTCTTTCTTTCTTTCTTCCTATTTTTCTTTCCTCTTCTTAAATAACCTTGACGATTAGGGAAAACAAAATTGTACAGCGGATAACAATCTTTAAAATTAGCACTTTCTTTTGAAATTGGATCAAATACATAGCACTGACAATGTCGCTGACGATAGAGGCCTTTTCTAGATGGATTTCAGCACTAAAGTTATGGCAACAAAAAAGACATAGATGCAGAAGGCTGCTACACTCAAAAACCAGAAACATTCTTAATTGTGCATTACTATCAGATAGTTTCTTCTTGCTAAAAGCTATGGCAACGTAATGATGCCAGTTTGTCACTTTCTAGAGTGTTTTTCCCTCCCTCTTCCCCTCCTGTGACTCTTCCCAGAGACAATAAAAGTACATCTTGAGCATTTTAATATTATTTTCAAACCTCAGAGGAGCCAAATGACATCTTTTTTTTTCTTTTAAAACCACAAAATCATAAATTTTATTTCAGGGTGTCTACTTTAGTCCATATTTGCTGTAGTTAATTACTAGAACATGTGAAAGTGAGAATTTCTCAACGAAAAGCCTCAACTCATAGGCATTTGGTTTATGAATAGAAATATTAGAACTATCTTAGATGCTGTACAGTAATGTTATTACAAAGAAGGGAAAAAATAAATTCTTGTTGATTTACCTGTCTTGGCAAGATTCTGCTTCTACTGAAGTCGGTAAGATTTTTTCCAACTTAATTAGGAACAGAATGGAATTGTATTCAGATAAAAGCATTATGACAGAGATAAAGCAAAGCAAAGAAAAATGCACCTGCTCTACTTTCAAATTCCAAATTTTTAGAGCCTTTTGCAACTAGTATTAGCAAACAGTAGACAATTATGGTTAGAGATTTTAATTATGTTGACCCGCACTTTAAAGCTTTTGTTTGTGGTTAAGAGAAAAATGGCTTCTCAACAAGAAATTACATCATATTCTACTTGGCCCAAAGGTGGGTTGAACTGTAAGGGAACAGCTGAGATTAAGTGTCAGTGTTGCTAAGCATGGCATTCACAATACTGGCACTATAAAGAAAAATAAATAAAAATAATTTATTGGACAGTTTTTCTACTGCCATTCAATTTGACGTGAGTGCCTTGAAAACTGATCTTCCTATTTGAGTCTCTTGAGACAAATGCAAAATGTTTTTGTGAAATGGAAAGACTTTTAAAAAAAAAAGTAAAACAAGAAAAGTACATTCTTTAGAAAAAAAAAAAGAGCCACATTTACTTAAAAAAAAAATTACTGGTTGAAGATAGTGGACATGAAAATGCCATAAGACCCAATCAAATGAAGATGTATACCCAGCACAACTTCGGACATACATTAGCTGAATTATTCTCAGCCTTTTTTTTTTTTCAGGACAACGCTGCTTAGGAAATGGAATGGAAATGATTTACTGCTGAATTAAAACTCAAATGACACAAATTACAAGTTGCTATCATTGAATGAGAAAAAACAATTCAGGAACAACGGCTAATTTTTTTTTAAAAGTTAAATTTAGTGCACTCTGTCTTAAAATACGTTTACAGTATTGAATACATACAAGGGTAAAAAAGAAATTGTGTGTATGTGTGTTTGAGCAATCTTTTTTTTTTTCAAAGTTTGCTTAATAGGTTATTAAAAAAAATGCCATAATGGCCATGTGTATATTGTTTTCTTTTGGTGACGGGGTTTTAGTATATATTATATATATTAAAATTTCTTGATTACTGTAAAAGTGGACCAGTATTTGTAATAATGGAGAATGCCTGGGCATTTTACAAAACCAGAAAGAAAAAAAAAATTTTCTTTTTTCCTTGAAAATGTTGCAGTAAAATTTAAATGGTGGGTCTATAAATTTGTTCTTGTCACTGTAACTGTAAAGTCTTGAGTTTTAGTAAATTTTTTTCTGCCTTGGGTGTTGAGTTTTTATTTCAAAAAATGTATAGAATCTTGTATTCGGGGATTAAAAGGTGATTGCTACACCATGTAGAAAAAGTATGTAGAAAAAAGTGCTTAATATTGTTATTGCTTTGCAGAAAAAAAAAATCACGTTTCTGACCTGTACCTATTTTTCTCTTTTTTTCTCCCCTTTCCCCCTTCCCTTCCCCTTCTGGAATGGATATTGATATTGGTTGATTCATATGATGTAGGCACTTGCTGTATTTTTACTGAAGCTTGTAATTTTTTAACTGTACGCTTGTCCTTTTAAAGGGATTTAATGTACCTTTTTGTTAGTGAATTTGGAAATAAAAATAAAAACAAACAAACAGGCTGCCATAATATATTTTTTTAATTTGGCAGGATAAAATATTGCAAAAATAAAAAAAAATTTGTATGTGAAGTCCTTATTGTACAGGAAAAAAGGGGGTTGTTAGACGACCTTTGAGTAAAAGAAACAAAACAAAATAATTAAGTGCTTTTTTATTTTACTTTTTTTTCTTCTTGTTGTTCACAAATAATTTTAGTTGTATATATATTTTTTTTTGTCAGAAATGGCCTACAAAAAAAGTACTGTTCCCACAGGGCTCTAAATAACTTCAAAGTTGCCTGGACCCCTTGCATCAAGGTTTTACCAGGTATGGTTGAACCAGGCTGGATGGTTATTGCCTATTTGTGTGAAAAGAAATTCCGTTCCTGGAAAGGTGTCTGGGGTGACATCCCACAGCTTCCTTGCAGATTTGAGAGAGAGAGAGGAGATTTCTTACCCTCCTTCCAAACAAGATGTCCAATACATCTTCCCTCTCCTGGCCAACCCCCACTCATTGCTCCTCACACCCTGCCACCGCCCTCTAGAAGAAAGTCTTTTTATAGCAAAAAGTGAGAGCTGCTGCATCCACTTTGACATAAAATGGTGAAATGGCCTGCTGTTGGTACAGCTGTAATAGGGTTGAAGTAAAATTAGTCCAGGCACAGCCCTCCTCTTCCCTGTCAGAACAGGACCGACACCGTGTACAGGTCTTGCCAGTCCATGTTATTAGCTGCTTTGCTGCTGTTCACTTCTAATTGTACATTCCATAAATTTCTGAATGTTTGAGGGACTGGGATGAAATCCTGTACCTTTTGATGTCTCTCTTCTTTGCAGTTCTTTTTCTCTCTCTCTCTCTCGCACTCTCTCCCTTTTGGGTTGAAGGGAAGACGTGGCAGAAGAGGCACTAATGCTTTAGTGAAGAGGAGGAGAAACTGATCACCACTCTTGCAGAAAATGATGGTAAATCTTAAAACAAAGCAAGAAAAAAGAAAATTTCCATGCCAAATTCTTCTGCTTTCATCGGTGCAGAACCACTGGAGCAATTGGAGAGGCATGGGTGTGACAGTAGGGAGAATTTGGTCCACCTACATATCAGATAGATATATGCCTTCCTGGCTTGAACATTGCACCCTTAAGTCTTCTGGACAAATTCTGTATCTCAATTAAACTGATATAAATCAGGAATTATTCATCACTCTTAGTCCTGGATTACTCCAGCGTAACTGAGGTTGGAATGTGGTCCCTTAAAGGCACATTTTCACTTTTTGGTGAAAATTCAGATCTCTGACTTTTGTATAAATCCAGTCATGTGACAGAACTCAGAAGAATCTCTTGGACTTGCATCAGTGCAACGAAGATCAGAAGTTAACTGCACATTTTCAGTCCACAATTCATTGATTTAAGAAAGAATTTCGCTTTTCATTTTAGTGTAAGTTGCTTAGGAGCTTCAGTCTCCCTGTTGTTTTTAATTATCCAGGATAGCTAACACCAGCAGTTGTCTAATTTTGTGACTTAGATCACTGAAACTAACAATAAGTCACCCAAAAGCACAAGGGTTGTGTTTCTGCAGACTGTAGTGATACTGAAATGGCCCTCCTTTTCTTCTTGCTTAGAAGAGCCATAGTTTACTAGGCCATAAGCACAATCTAACATGGATATAGCTAGAATGCTGCCATAGTTCTTTTCACTCTTCAAGTAGTTTTAAATTTTTTTTTTAAGGTTGAATTTATTACTTTCATTGTGTCTAGTCCTGCTGCCTTTGAAGCCCAGAGCAAAATTCCAGTCGACTCCCTTGGCAACAGGACAGGTGCGGGAGCCCAGTTTTAGAAAGGAAAATATCAATTTTTAAGGGAAGGGTCAAAAAATCAGCATTTCATCCCAGTCCTATGTAAAAGACAGTCCAAGGTTTTGTTTATCACAGGCAAACTCATTTTTATGGTGCTCTTTGTATTTTAGAACTGCAAAGCAAAGTAACGTTGATTTAAGTTGTTTGCATTTGTACCGGCAAGGCAAAATATTTTTATTACCTTTTTCTATTACTTATTGTATGAGCTTTTGTTGTTTACTTGGAGGTTTTGTCTTTTACTACAAGTTTGGAACTATTTATTATTGCTTGGTATTTGTGCTCTGTTTAAAAAACGAGAGCACTTTTTTTTTTTATTATGGATAAAATGTTGAGATGGCTGGAGGTCATTTCAATATGGCTTAGTGAAATATTTATTGTTCCTTTTATTCTCTGTACAAGATTTTTGGCCTCTTTTTTTTCCCCTTATTGTCACAATGTTGAGTTCAGCATGTGTCTACCATTTCATTTGTACGCTCGTTCAAAACAACGTTTGTTCCAGTTTCAAGTTATAAAAATAAATTGGACATTTGACTTGATCTCCAAATCTTGTCTTTCCTGTTTTTTTGACATTGAGGGTGGGAAGGGAAAAAAAGAAGGGAGCAGGGGGTTGAAGCCTCAGTACAGAGGATAGGGGTCCTGCCATTTTTTCTGTCAGTTCTCATGGGAGTCCATCAGGAGGGAAATCTTGTTTGGGAAGGACACGTGAGAACCTGAATGATGCTAAGCAGATGCTCAAATCCTACTTACATCCCTTGGACTTAAATAAAATGCAAGGTATTTCCTGAACAGGGGTCTTGAGAGAAAATGGTAGAATAATGCTTGAAACAGTCACATATCTCATATGAAATTATGTTATGTTTGGGGTCATTATCTCAGTTTTCCGAAGGTGCTGAGAAGTGCATTCCTCTTGCGGTTTTTTTCATCCCTCCCCATAAATGTAACCGTACAGTGTATACACTCAAGTTTGTTAACATGTTCTACTTTTTGGATGCCAATGCAAATAGGGAGAACACTTACCAATTCAACCAGGACCTGAATTTGGGCCACAGATTGTATTATGTGAGAAGCACCAAAATGTAACTGCAGCTAAACATCTGCTCCTCCTCCTCAGCTAGGGACAAAGACATGCACAATTAAAGGCAGAATTTTGCACAATTTGCAATTTGAGGATAAGAGCTGACAGCTACAGGCAGTTCACTGTCCTGATGCTCTTTATCAAGCCGACCTGTTAGCTAATGCATGGAAATCTTAAATAGGAGAATTGTTATTCAAACCATTATTGGAAAGCATAGGGAAGATTTGGAGTGTTGGAGACCAGATTCTGATTTCCTGGAGGCCCTGGTCCAACAAACCATGTAACAGGCTTTTGATTCAAAGCAGGCGGGTAATTGAAATTCATTTCAAAGGAACTGCTCCTGGACTTTAAAGTATTTGGCTCAACTCAGAAGTCAGGAGGGGAAGCTAAGTGGTGTGTGCTACAGAAGAGCTCCTACAGATGGTCCCTTCCTGATCTCAGGCTCCCTGAATCTACAATCTAAATTTAGGTATGTGTGTAAGTGCTTTGCTGGATCAAGGCTTCAGAGTGATATAAAAGTTACAGGCTTTGAAAAGTTGCACTCATGAAAAACCAGTGAAAATGAAATCGGAACCCGACGCTGACAATTATATTGGGCAATAGTTCACGCTATAATTTCCCAAATGCCGTGTTCATTCTGGGTGCCTTCTGAAGTGAGCTGTAAATGCTGTTACATTTTACGTCTAAGTTTTGTACAGTTTGCATTTGAATGGGATGTTTTTGACACCCCATAAACATGACTTCACTCCAACTGAGTTTTACACCACCATGTCATTTTGTCAGCTGTAAAGACGCTGCAGGCCTTGCAGACGTTGATGTGGTGTTCGAAGATTTAGCGACAGCAGCCACTGCTGTGCATGGGATCTTGTGGCCAGGAGGGTTTGGAGGTACAAGGGGTCTCTGTCTACTGCCTCTGCTAAGGAAAGTGATATCTGCCTGGCAAGGAGAATTCTGGACCTCCTGGAAGTTGTAATGCCTTAACTCATCACCATTGAATCTGCTGGAGTTTGTCTGTCAGAGCCCTGATTACCCATACACATTGGCATGAGGGAAAAAGTAGAATTAGGCCCTTTTGACGGAGAAAATGTGAGAAATCACACAAATAAAGCTACAAGCAACAAAATCCAAATGAGTCTCTTTGTGACATCCTTGGGTTGGATACTCCTGTTTCACACATGCTTGTGTAATCCAAGAAGTCCATTATAATTGGTAAAGGAAGAGGGCTTGGAAAAATCTTTGTGAAATCCAAGTGAAACCAATGGAATTCAAACTTTGGTATGAAAAGAGAGGTAGTTAAACTCAGCATTATAATTATTATAATGAAATACTATCATAAAGGTAATTTGATTTCTCAAGGTCCTTATTCTTCACACTGATTGTACACCATATTACTTCTTTTTATTCAATAAATTTTACATAAGTATTCCACGGACTTAAATCTGGTTTAGTGGTTTTATGTACACAAGACTTACATAAGTGATAGGAACATAGAATAGCAGTGACCATTGAACTCCAAGACAATAACTGAGATTTTTCCATCAGAAAGTAGAGTCCAGGAGTTACATTTAGCCTACCAAAGGACAGAAAGATGCCATGTGATCTGTATGCCCAATTAAAACAGCTTGAAAACTGAGCACCCAAAATGAAAGGCTTGTGAACAGACCAATAATTACACACAAAAATCATTCAGGAAATAATTCTGAATAATGAATATATTTGAGAAAATTGTGATCTATTTGCAGACAACTTGTAAGCAAAAAAGAAGCAACATTTGCCTAATAGTTGATTTGCTCTGAATTATTTCCCTAGCTCAGCTAAACACTGACCTTTAGCTACTCAATGACAACATGCATTTCATTGTCTGGCAGATGACAGACCATTCTCTGGGACCACACATGTTAGAGATGGAAAAGACCTATTCACTCCATTTGCCAATGCTTTACCTATGCAAGATTATTTCTTTCAGTACATTTCCTAAACAAGCTGTTATGTGGAACAGAATCAAATGTAATTGTACACCTACCCATTGGGAAAAAAAAGGCTGGTAAGAAAAGATTCTTCATCCAGTGTGTCACTGTCCATTTTCCCATGGCTTTAACCACAGGATGTAACAATATGGTACTAAACTTATCAAGAGTGGACACACACTTCAGGGCTTTGTTGGAGTGCAGTTTGAGGGTGAGACTAGTTTAAAAATTTGTTCTGATTCTTCTACTTCCCATACTAATGAGGAGACCATTGCATTATGCAGACAAGATATTGATTTACAGATTACTTCCTCTGCACAAAAGTTAGACATGTTTCCTTGTATGTGTATCTTTTAAATTATTTCTTATTCTGTCAGGATATTTGTGATAAACTTTCAGTGCAAGTGAGGATCACTTGCATATTTTCATATAGGGCTGGCAGGTGGCTGTGCTGATTATGGTAGGTATCATAGGTATCATCAGAGAACACAAAAGCTAACGAGAATGTGAAAGAAAGCAATGATGATTTAATTATTCTGGAAAACTGACTAGGAATTACAATACTGCAAAAAAAAATACAGATTCCTCTTCAAAAATGTTTTAAGCTTAAAGAATAAATGTCCAATGAGCAAAAAGATGTGTCTGAGTGTGCAAAAACAATGTATACATCTCCCTGTACCTAACTTAGATATTTGTGTACCTGTAGAAAGCTAAAGTATAATAGTGGTTTCATTTTAATTTCTCCTAATTAACAGACAAATGTAACTGAGCTCATTTTAGTCCACGACACTACATTCTTAAGATTGCCGAATGAAATGGTTATCACAATGATAAATGAAGACCCCTTGCTTCCCCTCTAGAAATCACAATTGGACAACCCATTGCATGTGGGCAATGTCTATATAAGATTCTACTAGACACTATTAAAATCTCTAAAATGCTGTTTTTCACTAGAAACTAATAGAAAATAAAGCAAAGTTCAAGAACTAGCCAAGATAATCTGGTACACGCTAAATTTCCACAATAGCAAAATACCTCTAGGAGGTATGTTGATAATTCTTTCCCTCACTGTATTTATTAATTTATATGTGAAGATGGATATAACTACATGTGTGTTTGGGGGATGTGGGACTTCACTCATCGTGTTGAATGGGTCTTCCCACCAGTGTGAAATGTAGAGAGACAAAGCGAAACTAAGATAAATTAGAAAAGCCAAGTAGACATGAAGCACAGAACAAAGAACTCAGGACAAACTCTCCTTGTTTAACTCTCTGTGATGTGATGGTAAGAAGAATTTTTGGGGTGAGAAAAGAAGCCAAAGGAGTAGAGTCTTCATATGATATATTTCCATTGTGAACCAGAAGCAAAATCAAACAAAATTGATATTGATAGCAATAGTAGTTTCTATTCAGGATGTGGCTGAAGCAATCTAATCAGAATCCAGGCACTTATTACAGAATACTTTGAATTCTTAGCAATGATGTAACATAATGCAGCTTCACAGAGAAAAGCACCATTCCAGCAAAATATTCCCAAATGACTTAGAGAACGAAATGAGACAATTACAGAATTAGAAGAGGAGAGGTAAGGAAATGTTAAGAGATATAAACAAGGGAGAAAATCATGTTTCACATGGTAATAATGTTCAGATGAAAGGAATGTGTTGGAGGATCATTGATGAATCAGGGCTGTTAGACATTTCAGAATACCTAAGTGAAATGGGATTTTAAATCGCGTTTTAGAGGTAACTTGAGTTCCAAGTCCAACTGATTTTTAACAATCTTTGTATTTCCAAATGCATATTGAAAATAAGACGGTGGTCTAAAGCTATTTTAGAAAAAAAATATTGTCATAGATATTATTCTGCTCATATTCCAATGGCTCAAAGTATTGCTTTTAATGTCTGAACATTTTAGAGAAATTGAAATGCCAGATTCATCCTGTTTCAGTTTGTGGCTTAACCTCATCTTTACTAAAGAGAGACATAACTCCTAACGCCCCATGTTTCCCGTGAAGAAACCCATCACTGTGCCCAACAGATAACGCAAATTCAGGGTAAGCAGCGCCTGGCCAGGACACTGTTTTAACCATTTCACTAGATAAGAAAGGCTGCAGAATTATTGGCTTGTAAGTGTTCCAATAGTCCTATGAAACTCTTGAAATGACAGCCTGGTAGATATCTCTCTCTACTTGCAGGAGGTTGAAATTTAGATCTGCAAGTTGGCTTATTGCAAAGACTCTTGAAGCAATAGTATGAAATTGTAACTATTTAAAATGCCCAATCTACAAGCGATGAAAAACATGAACTTTCTTGTTGAGGGAAACACATTTTTTGTCAAAAATTCATGTCTCTGCACGAAAAATGTTCTCTGATGGAAATGTTGCTATGTACGTACTAGTTTTGAAGTTTGATATGTGAAATGTTTTCAGTTTACTCCTCTGCTGTAATTTATTCTTTCTATAAAAGACTTGCAGTATAGCTTGCATGGGTGCTCCTAGTCCCCTCTAGTGCATAGTCAGGTAGATTAATCAGTTCTCTGCTGACAGATCAAGCTAATCGGAGAAAATGAGAGGACTTTTTCAGTACAGTTTCAATTGGCACACCTTGTTCTACAATGTGTGTGTGACGATGGCTGTAGAATGTCTTGTCCATCCATGACACTGGGATACTCTGGAGCAGATGTATGCAGAACAGTGGTAACAACCAGTGGAGGTGGGGCTGTGTCTATGAAGATGGATTGTCTTCTCAGATGTGGATTCTAAACGCAGATTTTTTTTTTTCTTTTTTAGTAGCAAGTTAGAGAAATGAATTTTCTAATTCTGCTTTGTGGGGGAGCAAACTGAAGTGAGATATGTGCTGATGTAACTCAGCATTGGTCTGTTATGCCAAGGCAGAGAGGCATATTTACTTATCAACTAAGAGTGATTTTCCAATTTGTGCTATCCAACTCAGCTTGGTAAATGGTTTTAATATTTGGTATATTTTTTTAAAAGAGTAACATATTCTTCAGACTTTTTAAAGCAAGAGGTGTTTTAAACCAAGTTACCTGATTGCTTCGTGATACTGAGTGTCAGTTCCCAATAAGTCAATCCTCAAAAAGAGTAGTAGAAAGCAGTAACTCTTGGCAAATTAGGTCTACCGAGCATGTCAGTAGGAACTTCTGAGATGTATGTGAATGATCAGCCAGCAGAATGAAGTAACTATTTTGTCATTTCAGTCTGATGAAACCTCTCAAGCAATTTTTCCCAGAAGTATATACTTGTCTTGATATGCAAAAACCTTGGGCAGAGAGTTCACATGATTTTCCATACTCAGACTGCTTCTTTTGTTAGCTGTTATTCAGATGTGATTTCACGTTACCACTTTAACCCTGGTGATGAATGATTCCTCAGTATAAAACCAGTACGTTTCTCTTCACCATGGTGTTTTCCCACAGATGAGGTTTCAGTCTTTCTTCCTCTGTCCTGGCAAGACTGGACATTGATTTCTCCCTAGACTGCTAATGTGAACTAATTTGTACAGGTAATTGTGGTTCAAGTGAAGCTTCGTGATCTGTGGAACACTTCTGGCCCGGGGTTCTGGTGATCTGCTTCTGCAGTTCTCCCACACAATAGCTGCTTAAGTGAAATAGGAGCTTAAAGAAAAATGAATTCAGATCCTCTGAGCACAAAGGACACTAGAAAAACCTGCATACCTACAAGTAAAGTGTTTTTCAGCTTGCCTCTGTGTCAACCAAATATCACATCTCAGTTTGCTGGTATTACTACACGCTCCCAGTTTTCTTTTCAAAGCACCTTTTCTGTGCAGAAAGAGAGAGAGACATACAGCTTGAAGGCAACAAAGTGATCTTGGAGGAGCCACTCTCAAAATGGAGCAGATTTGAAGGGGTCAGTACTGGGGGCAGTTCTGTGCAGTTAAATCTGATTTCATGACATCCTTAGGTGATGGACTGAAGACAATTTATTATATTTGCACACCAAACCAGGTTTTGAAAGATCAACACTGTGTTGAAGGTTGATGGTGGTGTTCAAAGTGATCTTAATATCTGACTAATCTACTAACAGCCATTGGTCAGTGTCCTGGGGTGATTTCATGATACTGTATTCCCTATTGTCTGTCCTATGCCAGACATGAGTTCTGTGCCTCCCTGAGCTCTGGGAGAGGGGGGAGAGCCGGTGGAATTCTTTGGGCGGATTGTGTTCAAAACAGAGATAGCTTGCTGGCTTCTTCTGCCTGGCTGCTCCGCTTTTGCAGCAGGGAAGAGAGATACATTCCTCTGCTTTTTAGCTAGTTTCTTGTTCATTAGCTAAAACAAGGAGTTTCCTGGGACTTTACCTTCTTCTTCTCTTCTGGACTGTTCAGCAACACCAGAACATCACCAGGAGGTCCTACACCGTGGCCTGGAGAGGCCCACACTGAACCCCAGCTCCGGAGAGGAGAGAGCCACACCCACAAAAGACGTTGAAAATCTTCCCAGGACTTCTCCACAGTGAGAGATTTCATTATTTAACATTGTTCATTCTTTTTCCATGCCTGCGTGCACTTTGCTTGTTAAGTAAATAGGTTTTTTTCACTTTCCTCCGAGGAATTTCTTTCCAAACCTGGTGGGGGAGGGGCTGCTGAAATCTCCCTTCTAACCAAGGGACATTCATTTCAGATGTTTTACTCCAAATTTGTCTCAAACCAAGACAGTCAGAAAAAAAAAGGGTATGAAGGATCATAAGTGACAGGGAATCAGCAATATGCTCTTGCAAAAAAGACAGATACCACCACGGCATGCATCAATGAGAGTAGCCTGTAAATGGAGTGTTCACTCTGCCTGGCATTGGTGAGGACTTTGGACATCCAGCTGTGAGTTCAGCTCATACAAATCAAGAAAAATGCAGGCCAGTTGGAAGGTTGACCTAAAGAGAGCAAAGGAAACTGTGTATGTTTGATGAGGAAATATTGAAATAATTTGGATTGTTTGTCTAAATCAGAGCAGAAGAAGCCAAAGCAAAGGAGAAAGATAACTCTTCTCAAGTAGGGAAGAGAATGTTGTAAAGATGTTCTCCCCCTCTGTGGTTACATATGATTCCATGGTGTCTGGAATAAGAAACAAATCCACTGCATCTTCACAGGGAATTTCACCTCATGCCACTCTCAAAACCTTTCCTTGGCAAACTTTTCCTTTCCTCACAAATCAGTGATCATGTCTCCCTTGAATGGCATCTTAAAAGAGCAAGGGTTTCTTTTTTTATGTTTACTAAACAAGGGAATTCAATAGCAACCTTGCCTTCACCCAGGCTTCACCAAACATAAGAAAAGACTTGTGGACCACATTCAGACCTGGTGTAAGCTAATGCAACATAACCTTTGAAAGAGTTCTCCCTTCTTCAACCAGACCTGATTTTAGCCCTTGAATTAACTCAGAGAAAAATGCAAATTAGCCTAATTAAACATACAGTTCAAGCAATCAAGATACTGGTTTTGTACTATATTGATCTATTTTAAAATATCAACGTAGGACAGTTAAAAGCAAAGGGGGCAATTAATGTCTTTCCCGGGAAAGGTGTGAAAGGTACCTGTCAGGTTTCATTAAGTGTATTTATTCTTTCCTTTCAAATTGTCTCTGCTTTGAGCAGACCACTCTTCTGGGTTAATGGTGACAGAAGACAGCAGCACTGCTGTAAGCATTCTACACAGCAAATGTAGCCTATTAGTGAAAGATGGGGAATCTTGAAAATGAATTACTTTATTGTTGATGCCTCTGAAATGCCCCATATGTTTCTAACTGTCTCAGAAAAGCAGTGCTGGAGCTTGCTACCTCTGCTGTTGGGAGACACCTAATCTCTTTGGGCAGCATGTATAAATACTAAGAGAAAAGCTGTTATTATAATAGCTTTATGAATGGGGATCTGAAGCACTGAAAGATTAACTTATTTGTTGAAGGTCATACAAAAAACTCTATGAAGTAACCAGAAATTTTGTGCATCTCTCCTGAGTTCAGCTCTGCTCGGTTTTGATCTTATTCCTTAGTCCCAAGGGGCATCCTTTGGGAGACATGTTTTTATGGCAAGTTACGTCTCAAGGTGTGAGAAATTAGGTTTTTCCACCAAAGTAGTTTTATCCAGAGCTTGCCTAAATCAGTGAAAAACGTCCCGTTGGTTTCAGTGGGCCAGCTACAAACTTCGGGGAACAAGGCCATTCTCCCCTTTTGGTGTGAGCACAGCATGACTGCACTAGAACACATGGGATCAGCCCGACCTTGGCCAACCAAGGCACCTGCCCATAACCAGGAGAAGCTGACCTGCTGTGGAGAGTGAGAAGGAGATGAGGGGAGTTTTCTTCCTGGACACGCTGCAGTGGGAGGGATGGGGCTAGGGATAAAAGAAGGGAGAAGGGGCAATGGACAAAGAGGAGGGTCTTTGTGTACTTCCCAGTGAAACCTGTGCTGTGCCTTGTGTGTGTTTCTGTCTGTTCCTCTGGAGCAAGTACTGCAGGGCTGTGATCACAGCCATACAGTTTGCAAATAACCAACAAATATGAGCAGCCATAGGTCTCTGAGTTGTGACCTTTGATGGTGGAATAGATTTCCCTTGTGATGCTGAGATTCTTTGACAGCTGAGCCTGACTCTGAGTTTACATGTTTTGTCAGGCCAGCATCTCTCAGGGTTTGTGGTTAGGGTGGCCTTGGTGACAGTTACTGTTTTCAGTTCAAGATGTGAAAGAGGTGCTGGTCTACAGCAGTAATTCATTGGATATTTCTCCAGCTGAGAATCTGCACATCTCTGAGTATGACATTTTCTTCTCAGTAGCTTTTAATGTTATATGGATTTTTAAGAAGTATAATTTATGTCAGTGCCATTTAATGATGCACCTTTAACCAAAGATAAAACACTACCTACGTTGCTTCTGATTTAGCCTTTTTGGCCTGGTTGCTGCACATCATTTTAGAAAGGGAAAGGTTGTCTGCAGTATGAATCCCCCAACCAGTGAAACTACTTTGTCTTAATTACCTCAGGACGAGAGAGTGCCCCTGAAGCAATCATCTTTGTTTGTTAACACACCCTATCTGCTGCGCTACTTCCCATAAATAAAACATGACCAAGATTACAATGTCATGTTCCCGTGGACTCTAGACCCTGGTAACTGCTCAAGTAGAATGCACAAAAACATCCCACAGCAACCCTGTGCATATCGGAGGGCATAGCAAAAGGATGTTTCTCATTCCTAAGCAACCACATGCATACCAGCTTCTAATATTAAACACGGTGTTTGCGCGAATGCTAACAGGATGCATAAGACAAACTCTTTCTCTCTTTTGTCGCGGGAAAACAGCAGATCTCAGGCCTGATCTGTAGGTGGTAAAAATCGGCAGAAGCTCTAAGATCTGGCCCAATTGTTTACCCTCTGCAGATTGCCTAATTGGAGCCCATACCCACCGTGTTAGCAATTACCCTGGAGCTGGTGGCAGAGAGTTGTAGGTGATGTTGAATAAGATTTAAGGACTTGCAAGTGTTTTGTCTTGGTTTTCTCTTGCTTTTCTTTGTAAGGGTTTGTCCATTAGTACTCTGCCCCTGTTGGTGCTGTCCCCAGGCAGGGTAGAACTTGACTGCTTAGGCTAGGATAAATGAATACTACAAACAAATAGACTGGCCTCTTAAATATCTGTGAAGGGATGGTAACAGGTACCAGCTGTTAAATACGTGTGAAATACTTCCCAGGCTTTGATTCTTACAGGAAAAAGTGGAGGGAAGGGTCATTCCTTCACTGAATGGTGTCTTAATCTGTGGTTAATCTTCCTAAAATTAAGGGGCACTGTGGAGTTAAAGATGGTTTAATGGAGGTTAAGATAAGGGCAGTGCGAAATCACCTCCTCTGAGATAGAGAAAGAGGGGAATGAACCTACCCAAGTATCTCAGAGGAAGGCAGATCTTGCTGCTATCCCCTAAGGGGCTTTGACTTTTGGTGCAGTGGCAACCTGGGCCGGTGTGATAAGACAGTATGGAAGATGGGTTGGTCGGAAATCTGGCATCTTCTGCCTATTCTGCTGGGCTGCTTCAACATGATGTGGCTTCATAAGAGTCGAGGGGACCTCCTCTGATCTTCTCTTTGTACAGAACATTTCTATTACAGAAATGCTGTTACACCTGCGTTGCATTTCTACACGTATGTCAGGCCCAAATAAGTTCATTTCAATGTACTCTCAAATCTCTCCTGCCTTCTTTTTCTGAAAGAATTTGTGTTTTCTATTCTGCTTCCCTCTGTCACGAAACCGTCCCCCTCCCCGTTAACATGGATACAAAACTGCCTTCTGCCGGTCCTCAGATCAGCTACAAAGACCATTGGTGGTACTTGCTTTTTCAAGTGGTTCATCGTGGTTCTTATTCAAAGAAGGTCTACTGGGAAGATCCAACACATGGAAAAAGAACAATTAAGGAAAGATCTCTGCAGACCATGAAAAAGATATTTGAGGTTTGTAAAAACATGTTTGTTGATAGGGATGGATGAAATGATGACTGGGGAAGGTCAGAAGTGATTTTTCACCCTACATGCAGGTAAGCTGAAACTCTCCTTGATTCATCTTTATAAAGGTTTACATGCCTTAAAGGTAAGGCTTTGTAAGCTTGCAGAAAAGAAACCTTCTGAGGATTCCTGAGTACACAGAAGCCATCTTTGGCCTAGGAAGTTGCTGAGGCACAAAGGGCTGGAGACTGGAAGACTAGAGAAATGTTGTACGTGCTGTCTTGATCTTAGATGCTTCACGTTCTCTTGTATATAGGCATTGCTGGACAAAAAAGGTGCAGACCTTTGTTCTGATCCCATACATTGCTGCTATGGCCATACTTGGGGGCTGACAATCAAATGCGGGAGGCCGGTGTTGTAGGCTGGTGTATGCACTTCATGGCAGCTTGCTAAAATTTTCTGCAACAATCATCAGTGGCCTTCCTAGCGGGGGCTGTGCTATATGTTTGTAACTGTGATACTGTATTTGTTCATTCAGAATATCTCTATGTCAGTGGCCCATATTATAAAAAAAAAAAAAAAAAAGATTAAAAATTTTTTAAAAATCTGCATGTCCAGTCATTTCTCAGCATCTTTGCTTAGAGAATCAGTTGTACAAACTACCCTGGTATCCTTTGTGAGAGAGACAAATATCTCCTGCAAGGGGAACCAACAGCTCTTTTTAATACAGGACACCAAACAGACATCAGAAAGAGCACACTGCTGTCTGACAGGCTGTTGCATGGATTATCAAAGGCAGCAGCCTGCCAGTGCCTTGACCTACTGTACACTTTGGTCAGGCCACGCATTTCATTCATTTGTGAATTCAGAGGTCCTTTTTGAAGGCAAAAACTCTTTTCCAGGCTAGTTGCTATAAACGCAGGACTCCAAGTCTCTGTAGAATACTTCAGTTCTTTTAATGATTTGTGCCCTGTCACTTACAGAGTCCTGTCTTTTTCCCAGCACTGCAATAAAATGTTATTTCCCTCTCTTGTGCTTTCTTTCTACTACCATACTTTTAAGTTTTGTTTTGTTTGTTCAGAGTTGTCTTGATAAATTCTGTGTTGTTCTTCCTGGTTTTCTCTCTCATCTTTGTCTTGATATCATTATTCTGATTTACAAAAACTGCTTTATTTCTTGAGTTTAAATCTCTATATCTGCCTTCTTATCTCTTGCAGTTGCCTTGTTTCCTCAGATACATCCCTGGCTTTTATCTGGCATCTCACAGCCTCTCTTGGCAACTTTCTGCTAAGTGTCTTCTTTCTTCGTTTGTAGCACCATTGTTCAGGCGGGTTTTACTTTGAGATTTGCTGGCTCTCATTAGTCAGGATGGCACACTAGAAGTTATATAAGCAATGAATTTTTTTAAAATTTAAAATCTATCAGGTTAAAATGTGTGAAAAAGAAGGGAGTGAAAAAAGAAGGGCAGTCAAAGCAATAGAATAATCTCCACTCAAAGTTTACTGCTGCTAGACAACAGCTTTGTTTTGCAGGGAAATATAGGGGAAAAAAACACCCAAAAGCAAACAAGAAAGCAAATCTCCATATTGCATAAAATCAGCATGGCTGTAAGTCTCTGCAGCTGAGGGTTTGGCCTTGGCTCTTAACTCATTCATCTTGCTCAGAGACCTATCATCTGCAGAATATTTCAGTCATTTTGCAGCTGTGGAGAGGAACCTGTTGGGGCAGATCTGTGTGTCCGTGCAGAGGAGTGAGGATGTTGCGAACCCGCCTGTGCCCAGGTGTGCGGGTGGAGCTCCTCAGCTGCTCCCCGCTCCCACGGGCAGTGGCTCCGAGGGACGGCGGGGCTCTCACGGGGAGGGCTGGAGGCAGCTGCTGGAAGACGCTGGTGGCAGACAGAGCTTTCTGCCCCAGGGAAGGGGCAGGAGCGGGGCCTGTGTGCTGCCGGGGCTGTCTCTGAGCGGCTCAGCCTCCCAGGGCTGCTCCTGGCCTGACTCGCCGTCATCACCTACTGCTGTCCCAGGGCTGCGCCTGCGGCACGATCAGAGCCATAACTTGTTGATGAAAGGATCTCTTAATGTGGAAAGTCTGAGTTACTGACCTCTGAGTCCTGTTAATTAAAGTTTGGTAATCCAGGAGGGAGGAGAACCTGGAAAATCACACTTTGTCCTACGTAAATGTTGGTTACAGGAGGCCACTGCTGTTACATGCTGGCACTAAGGGAGACTCCAAACTAAACAGCAGAGTCAGCAGACAGAAATTGGCCTTGTAAACCAGAATTGCCCGTTTTTGTGACAATGAACAAAAATGTAATTTTTAAACCAAATATATGTGTCAGAACTGTGTGACCTCAGCAAATACGCTTTAATTAAGTCCTTTTGTTGCTTTTTACCCTTTTCCCGCAAGCAATTCCAAGTTTTTGAAAACAGCCAAACAAAGTCTGTTGTGATTATTATGTATCTGACAGAACTGTGAATGACCCACAACTATAAAAACATAATGTACTAGCTCCTGTCTTTGGCCTTTAGGCAGAACTAGCCATAGCCATTACCGGGGTAATGAGAACTTCTCAGCTCTCAGTGTGATGTGGTGCAGTCATCCCCTTGGGCGAAGCTGCCTGTGAGCTACTCAGCTGCTTGGAGCCTGCAGCCTTCCCCTGAAATCAGGAGAGCCAAGCTGATGCATATCAGATCCAGATTTGGCCTGAAGACATCTGCTTTTGTCTTGGGAAAAGGATAGTCTGTAACTGTATCATTCAAGTTGGAAACCTGACCTAAAGGCATGTAGCAGAGGAGATTGTGGGAGCTGCAGGTGGGATGGAGATATGGAAGCCCTTCAAACGAGTGTGAAGGAGAAGTTCAGAAAGCCTGGGTGATGTGGAAGATGCAAAATAGGGGATAGGCCAAAAGAAGCAAGGAGAGAACAAGGAATGCATGGGAATGAAATCCGGGCCAGGGGAATGATGGGAAGGCAATGAGAAAGAGCAGGGCTTTGTGGGAGGTGAGGGTCAGCAGAATGGTTAGGGTGGTTTCACTGCTGGGCACCTGAGCAGGAAATGGGAAAAGGGGGAAAGATTTGGAAATTGGAAGTACCCATTTCATTTGGTATAATAAGGCATGAGAGCACCAGGAGGTCCCAGCAAGGCAGGAACTGATGTGATTGGAGGCACAGGGCTGGGTCTGGTGAAGTGTGTTTGAGTTTACTCTGCAAAAGCAGAAGGAGAATGGAGCTTGACTGAACAGGCAACTATTCTGCTTTTGCAGACCTGTGGAGAATTTTCTAAACTCAAAAGATGATCACAGAGGCGCAGACCATTGAAAAGAACTAAGTGGGCGATCTCATGCCATTATTTTTAACTCCATATACCATTGATAATTAATTTGTCTGTAACCATATTGATTTTCTGTCTCATGTTTTATTGTCAGTGTTTTGTTTGCAATATATAACTGGTAAAGTTACAATTAACCCATATTGCCCTGTCCAAACACATCTAGGCGTGTTTGGAGGCACAACAGGATGGTTTGAACTGATGCTTGCAATGTACAGTAAAATGCTCATGCCTGTACTAAAGTAATTATGAGAGGGGTGCTTTCATGGATGAAGGTTGAGCTAGGACTGAGGCCTGTTTAGGGAACATAGGGTAGAGTACATCTCATCATGAAGTTACTCCTGTTTTGCTCATATCTAGGACAAAAGGTCTGTGCAAAATATTTTTCTGTAGGTTTTTACCTAACTGATTAGTGTTTCTGAGGGAATACTTATGCTCAAGACAAATCAGGATACTTTACATTTCTTGAAAGAACTTCCTCTCTGACAATATTAAAAATATTGATATGCACATGCAAACATCTAAGCATGATATTCTCTGCTTTATTCTTGATGGCTTGACATTGTATTTATTGTCTTAAATACAAGCTTTCTTGCTTATAGAACAATTAACTTCGTCCTGAATCTTCAGGATAACTAATATGTATGTTTACACACACGCACTCTTCATTTTCTTTGACTTATTATTCAATTGCACACTGCGAACCTCAGCCACCAGGTACAGCAGTTCCTTTGAGCAATTTGCAACAGAATCACTGAAATGCCAAACCTAAAAAAGCAGCAGTGCCCTCCCGTGTGCCTTGGCTTCTGCACTGTCAGTTCTGCATGTCAGAATGGCTTTGCTTTGCTATCAAAATTCCCAGGGTCATCTGGAGACAGTCTAAGAGAAGCCCTTCCCAACCATGATGAGAGTACTCACAGACCCCTTGTCCTCTCAGCTGCTCAATCTCCTGCAACTGAGATACCCAGACCCTCCAAAATGTTTAATCCACCTGCAATTTCCCTGCCTGCCCAAAACTGTCCTTCCCAGCTGCCAACAGCTCTCACTACGTCCTGGACAAGCTGACTAAACGTCCTCCTTCCTCTCATGATATAAGCCAGCAATCATGGCCATGCAGGGTTGTCACATCTTGCAATTGCTGCTCCAGAATTTTATAAAACATTATGGTCAGTAAGTCCTTAAATTAATTCTTATTTGTATGTAGGTCTGTGGTTAGTGTTGCTGTGATTTATGTTCATGCTGGCATGAGGAAACTGGCATAAGAGCCTGGACACCTGGGAGGATGACTAGGCTCCTAGCTCTGAATCCCCAGACTATGAACACACAGGGGTTTGGTCTTAATCACCAGAGCTCTCTCCTGAAGTTAAATAGTGGGAATATTTGTTGCAGAAGTTGGTTTGGGTGTTAAATAAAAGCTACAGTACTTTTCGTTGTCATGGTTCATAGTGTGAGTATCATTAGACTTAGCAATTTCTGATCAGAAATGGGACAAAGCCACAACTCCTCTCTTGAATTCTCTAGGGAACACCTGGGATTTATTCACTGAAGTTTCTAGAAAGATACGTAAATAGCCTTCTGGTGGTGGACACTGATAGTTTTGCTCCTCTGGCTCAAGGGAGCACTCTGCCTTTTGGATAGAACTTGTCTGGGAGGGAAACAAAACCTCAGGATAGCTCTCCATCAGTTAAAACAAAAGCCTAGGAAGCTAAGGACTATCACAAGCCTCACAGCCTTCCGCTCCAAATGTGAGACATGCTTTGTGACCTTGCTTTATCCACTATGTAGAAACATGTGCAGACAAAACCAGAAAAAATCCCAACAAACCCTAGGAAAACAAGAGGCCTGGCGCCACATCCTCCTCCTCCATGGGGAGATGATGAGAGAACAAAGAACATGTGATGGATGTGAGACACATCACATATTCTGATGTCCTCAGATACTCAGATGAGGAAGTATCTAAGTTTCAACAGGACAGAAAGACACCTGAATGTCTGCAGCAGATTTTAATAGAAAGTGAAGATGTTGGGGTGAGTGTTTCAGTGCCATGGTGCTCTTCTTGCAGTGAATGTTCAGGGATTTCGTTGAATTTAGTCGTTAGTATAGACATGTTTTCTTCTGGACATTTCATGGCATTCCCGACTTTATTAAAATCATGTGTTGTACTGCTGTCTTTTTTTTTTTTTTTTTTAATATTTTATTCTTCCTTGTATGTAGAATGTCCTAGTTTGACTGCTGGTCCGGTGGCTATTTTCCAGGAAAACTGTTTTGTAACAGCTGGCGCACGTTCCTCGACTTTAGCTCATAGACTATCAGAGTTGAAAGTCTGCCTGTAATCATGTAATGGAGACAGGACACGTTTTTAACTTACATAGTGAGGCTGAAGCTGTGACAGCAAATTTCACTTTTCTTACAGAGGAAGCTATAGATAGGCAGAGGGAAAAAAAAAAATTATGGCCAAAGGAAGAAATTCTTCAGTTCTGCTCCCAGACTGAGTAACTGGAAGTCTGTGGGTGCATATTGTTGGTACCTGCTGTGATTGCTTGCCTGTGGAGGATAATTTTCACACAGAAGGTTCAATAATAAACAATTCCAATAATTCCCAAAATCAGGAGCAGTTTTCAGTGAGGAAAACAAATTTCTTAGTTGCTTTTTGGAAGTGGGGCTTTGAAGACAGTACTTCTGGAAATTAAACTTCAGAGAACCAGCAGCCACCCTTTAATAATAGTCTCTTGTAAATTACACATGGAGAATTGAAATGGTAAGGGGTTTTAGGAATTTGCTACCTGTAACCATCAGACATACTAGATTCAATCTTCAGCCATAGTTATACTGCAGAGACAGTTGAACGTGATGCTTTTTACAAGTTCTGATCATAGAATCATAAAATGTGATTTTTCAGGGAAAGAGTGGTTCATTGGACAAGAGATGCATGTGAGTTATTCAGGGGAAAACAATTAACTGATTTCTTTATCCCTCTGAGTGTTGTCTCACTTGGTGGGGATCTGTGTAATGGGATGCCCTGATGGGGTTATTGGCTATCAGAGCCTGTCTGTCCACTTCCTCAGCTGGTCCTTCTCACATGATTTATATTGTTCCAAAAGGACAGGCCAAAATTTCGGCACATTTGCAGCAGCTCCCATACCTCTCTTTCTGAATTTGAGCAAATTCTGGCCTCAAAAGGCTGAGCTGGCTCTAGTTACCCTCCCATCTCAAGCTGTCCTTGCTGACAGGGGCTGAGAATCAGAGGATTATCTCACCTGTGGCAATTTGCTGCTCTGCAGGCACAACATGCGTATCCAAATCTGCTCGCCCTGTTTGCTTGTACTGGGGTGCTCAGCCCCTCAGTTTTTTCTCTCACATTTCATCCTCCCCTGCAGAAGGCAGCTTTCTGGGTGCCGTCTCTTACCAGTAACCTGCTGAAATGAGACATGCTGTTCTAGCACAGATCCGACTGCCTAGAGTACAGATTCAATCTGGAAAGCAGGCTCCAAGGCACATAATTAAAAGGGAAGTTGAAAATTATTTAAACATGAGTCTTAGCAGGGGAAAGCTGTAATCTGAATATGTGTTTTCACTCACTGCAAATATTTAGTGGCTGTAGATACACGGAATGAATCCATTGGCTTGGCTTCCTCTTGTAGGTGGGTGTATTGATATGGCGTGTGCGCTGCACACTCGTTTGACAAGTAGGAGGACATAACCCTGCTGAGCTGCAAAAAATGGAACATCATAAACAGTGGGACAGTTGTCTGCCTTCTTGACGTCAGCATATTTGGGTTCATTATCAGCTGTACTTATGTCAGATTTAATACTTTGTTAACTGTGGCTGAGTGGAGTGTGGTTGGCTGAGGACACTGGCAGATCATTCATTTCTGCCCGCAGTACAGCATACAGACAGGTTTTGTGATTGTTCCTATGCTCAGCGGAAGCTGGTCTCAATGGAAAAGTTAATTCCAAATATTGGAATTTTCTGCAGTAGAAAATAAGAAACGAGGTGTTAAATTTCGGGTCACAGTGTAAAAAACACTGTGGGAAAAAGAGCATGCATTGTTCCTGCAGATAAAAACCCAATAAACAAAAAAACAAAGGACCGTGGAAGCCAAAGGATCTGCTAGAGACAAATGTGAAGTTCATTTAAAAGAGAAAAAAAGCAATAAATCTGCAGAGCACTAACAGGTAACACAGAAGGTGACAAGTAACATGTCTCTTCAGAACCTTAGACAATATCTTCTCTTTTACAGCTATTGTCATTTCATTTGAAGGACATTAGTAGCTTCATCTTTACTGCACTCTTGGGAAGAAAGGAGAAGAGACAGCACCTAGAAGTTGTACTTCCCTGAAAGGATGTGTTAAGTGTTATCTGGCAAGCTAAAAAAGGTGAGCTAAAAGTGAACTGATGTCCTTGGTGTTTGATGTTCAAGCACAAAAAGAAAGAGCCAAAGTGGTGCATAGTTCAGCTTTTAGTCCTTACTACACATATAGTTAGTGTCCTCTGTCATAAGGCACTTCTTGAAAGAAGAGATTTTAAAGATATTATATATATATAAAAATATAAATATAAAAGATACATAAACCTATCACATAAGCAGCCTATCAAAACACAATATCCCTTCTTGGGAAGCCACCTTTCCTAATGTGATTCTCACTGTACCTAAATTAGAAACATTAAATATGGTTAGCAGAACTTTCATATACACTTAAAATGCTCTTCAATTATATGACTTAACACTATTTCACACCAAGTTCTTTCTTTGATAGCTTTTGTGAGCTTCCAGTTTGCTTGGAGAATTAGTGTGTTTTCTTCTGGGTTTAAGAGAGTTACTTTCCCATGCCAGTATTGTACAAAGCCTTGTGTTTACCTTGCAGGCATCTTGATGTTGGTGCCAATGCAATTTATTCTTGTGATGATAAGAGACTGGCTTGTACTTGGTTCTTCTGTTAGCAGGGTGTTTTAAAAGTCTCTTCTGATGTTTACTGGATGTTTTTTCTGCTATGCTGCTTTCCACATCCTGCTGATTGAGTCTCAGCACCACCTTCATGTTAATGTCCCAAGTTTGTAATAAGTGTGTGTCTGTGATTTTTGTGAACAGTATACCCAGCCACTGCTGTGTGACATGATTGAAGCTTTATCTGTTCAACACATGGATCTTCCTCACAAATATATTATTTCTCATGAAGTTGCATTTGATCCCAACAGGGTCTCCTGATGGTAGTTTTGAGATGTTGCTAGTTCATCACCTATTGTATGCTTTGGACTCTGGAAGTCTCAATTTTTGTCTTACCTATCCTTTCACCGTTGTCTCTAATAAAGCTCTAACAACACAGGGACTGTTGGCATGCATCTGGATATCAACCTTGTAAGACCATGTTTGTGAGAGATCCTCTGTTTTGTTTCTTGTAGAACTTTTCTGTAATAGGCTGGAAATATTTTCCTTTCTCTACTTGACCAGCTTTCACATTTCCTGGTAAATTGCTCAAACTCATTGCTAACAAACTGGTGTCTATTGTCTGAAATTGCACAGTGTGGGATAATATTCGTGATGAAATGCTTTACTGCTTTGTTTGTGATGGTCACTGTGGTAGTGTCTGACAGCTTGTCTTGGTGCCAGGAGGAGGGCTTTATATAAACAGTTTAGCATGAGTGTATCCCTTGTTTTGACCAGATCACTTTTTCTCAAGATGCTTCTCTCTGCAGTGCCCTGGACAGACTCCAAGGCAGGGAATAATTTTCTCTCTATAAAAATCCCTCTCAAAATTACAAACAGTCATGTCCTAAAGACTCTTGAATTTAACTTGTCAGGTTAAGGAAATGTCAGCTTAAGATAATGAGGAGAAAGTCTGAGATGTTTATTCCCTTTTTTCATTTTTCTAAATTTTGAGGAAATTGAACTTCAGCTTTTATTAACTGCAGAACATTTTCAAATGGTGAATAAATTTCTCCTCTTTTTTTTGACATATCTTCTGTTTCAGGCAGCTGTTGGGGTGTGTATCTCACAAATCAATCTGTACTTCTATCATGAAAAAGATGTTATGCTATTGAACTCTTACATCATTCTGTAAATCATATTTTCCTGTGTAATGAATTATCAATTTAAAATAGTTTTGTTGATTTGTTAAATAGACATTTTGTACAAAAGTTTAATTTTTTGAAAAAAGTATTCATCAAAGAAAATTCTCACTTTTAATTTCCTTTTTTAATTTCAGTTTTCACTGACTGAACTGAGATGTTCCTTCCATGCAAATCCTTTCAAAATAAGATTTTATCACTTTTCTTATTGCATAACTAAAATTTCCCAATCATCTCCAATATTTGAGCAAAAGGTTTGCAAAATGTCTGCAATGAAGAAGGAAGATATGATTTATGAGCAAAATTCGGCTTGTATTTAAATAAAGGTTCATGTTTATCAAGGCTGTATGGAATCCCAAGACACTGGAAATAAAAATCCCAAACAAATTCACATTGTCAGTTTCACAAGAACGAAAAGGGTAGGAGGAAATTTAAGTATGTATTGTACTGCATGGAACAAAATAGTTAAAGGTTGACACGTTATTTTTTGGAACGAGAAAAATGGAATTAGTGACAAGTCCCTTTGAGATCCTTTGGGATGGAAGATGGCACATAGTGGCAGGATGCACAGTATTTGCTGTATTATTATAATCTTTCTAATTGTTCAGAGAAATAAAATGTACTTTGCTTGCCATCCTGTCCCTCAAATTTCCATCCCCTCTTAGAATATGCATTTGAACAGTATAAAATGATGTTTTGGCAGGCCCTGTTGAAGATAATTACACAGACACTTTATTTAGGTCAAAGCAACTGGGACTACAGTTTCTTCTTCCAAGTTCCTAGAGATTGTTATTTTTGCGGAGGGGTCATCTGCATAACTTAGAAATGAAGAGGCCCTTGCATTGTATATGAGGCATAATTTTGTTTTTTTCCCCTGTTTGCCTTTGATCTGCACAGAATGAGGAAAACCTCCTCCAGTTTGAATTTCAGAATTACATGAATTCCAAGTTTGGAGAATCACAGTGTGCTGGGAAGAAAGGGAGAGCTGGTTAATCCTCTGTAATGCTCTCTGTATGAAAGGAAGGAAATATCTTAATAGCATGTTGAAACAACAAGTGCACTGCGTGTGCGGGTGCACACGTGTGTGCGAGTGCACGAGCACTCACGGCCTGTGGCTGGAGTAGGCACAGGGAGCCCAGCTGATAAATAAAGCTCTGATGGGCTGTCTTAACCATTGCTACTCCAGGAAAAAAACTTTCATAGGCTTTAGTTTGTAATACTCTCTCAGTACTCAGGTGGTTAGCGCTCTCCTTCTGGGGAAGTATTTTGTAAACCACGTGTCATTTCTCCAAACAGAGGAAGAGAACCTAATTTTGGGGTTCTCCAGATTTACAAGGTAAATTAAAAAATTTGTAAAAGCCAGTCCCAGTCTATGTACTGAAAGTTGCAATTACTGATGCATTCTAAACAGCACATGAGGCTTGTTTTAAAATAAAATTGCCAGTAAGATATGAGCCTTGTGTGATGTGTGAACATAGGAAATGCTATGACAATTCACCTATCATCCAGTTCAGGGATGTTCTAGAAAAGATTAATTTGTCTCACCCTTTTTTTCAGGAGAAGGTAACAACCTAAGAGTGATAGGATGTCACATATGTTGATAGTTTCTAAATAATTTAAGGACTGTGATCTCTTCATACTCTTCCACTAGCTGTATATCTTACGTGTTCCATATGAAATTATTAAATAATACGACATCATGGGCACAACTCCTTTAGTCCCTGACATTACAGTAGATAATTCCCCTATGTTTTTATATGGGCCCTATAGAATACCTATATCCTTATTCATATCTACAAAAGCATAACCATGTATTTTATGTGCTTATTATTATATCTGTACTTGTAAAAATATGATGCCTTTATATGTTAGTTTAGATTATTTATTTACAAATATAATAAAGGATCTGAAAAGCTTTTATTTTCTTGAGAATATAAGTGGAAAACATTTTTTTGGGTTTTTTAAATAACATCACAGAACTCCAAAAATCCTTCTGTAAAACTGCAGCTGTGTGGTGCTCTTTGGCTGATAGCCTGTGCAGCGGAGGGATGGCATCAGGCTCCTGCCGTTACTTACTAAATGATTTTCTCCTTCGCTTAGTGATTGGAGAATATTCTCTGTTATCCTAGATATTGTTTGTATAGAATATCTTAATTCTTGGACAAGAATGCAGGCTTTCTTTAATCAGAATCTGGAGAAATTTAGCATATAATTAAGTAAGGATGTCTGGAGGTGTTTTTTTTCAAAAACATATGTGCCCCAGGGATACTGAGTTCCATAACATTTTATTTTATTTGTTCTTTAGAATTGTTTTCCATTCTTATATTTCCTACATTATGATAGGTGTAGAAGTAGAGGGATCATCAAAGACCAAAAGGAAAAGAAGAAAAGGAAAAAAACTTTGCTAAAATGATGGAAGTTTATACAGTCCTTTATTTACTCAATCAGAGGACTAAATGGCAGTCCTGTGAAGTGGAATCATTTAATTAGGAGATGGTACAAGTATTCAACCGAAGTGCTACAGCTAAATTCGGTAATTGCCACATGGAGCATCAACTGTGTCTTCTTGTATGCTGTCTGCTCCTATAAGATTGCATCAGTATGATCCATTGTGCCATCAATATTGCTTCCCATTTTCAGTGGGAACTCCAGTGAGACTGTGCAACTTAGTCAGACTCCTGAATAATTTGGAGTTGAGTAGGATAAAATTGGATCAATTATTAAAAATATTATTAAGTATTATCTACCAAAATTGACTTCTGATAGCATTCATTTAGTAGCTTTGATTAAAGTATCCCATGATCCAGGGAGACTCTTTTTTTAGATGGCAAATGAAATTCAGTGGTGGTAACTGCAAAACAGTTACATAGAGGGAGGAATCTCCCCTAAAATCCTGTCTGCTCATGTCTAGATATATATCTATATCTATGGACAGGATGGCATAGCTGCCCAGAGATGTTTAAATAATTTCAGAGAGCTGTTCAGAAGGGTCAGTTCAAGAAAGGCAAAGGGAAGATTAGGGATATTTAGGTAAAGAATAGTGGGAAAAATAAGAAGCATCGTTATGTTCTTATGTATGTTCACGGCATATCTGTGTCTTAAATACTGAATGCAATTATGCAGAAATGTGATGTGCTTTACCAGATGCAGGAATACCTTCCATACACTATGGACTGGAAAGAGTTGGACTTTTTAGCTTGGAAAGGAACTTCTGAGGGTATATAATTAATATTGCAGAGAATGTCATTAGGGGAGGATTAGGCTCTGATTTTCACAATTCAGTGAAATTACTAAGTTTAAAACAACAAAGCCTTCCTTTTTCTTGTGCAGTACATAATCAAAATGGAGAATAGGATATAGTGGAAGTGAAAAGCAAAAATGAGTTAAAAAAAAGAATTAGACATATTCCTGATATTCCGGTGGTGTTTGCTAAACCATATGTTTCAGAAGTAAACTCTACTTTGTGGGATCTTTAGAACTGATTGAGGGAGGCTTGACAGATAAACTGGAGACAAGGCCCAGCCTGGAGCTGCATCTCTGCCTCTTCCCAAACATCCATCACTGGGCACATGCTGGGCAGATTGCTTTCTGATCCAGGGTGGGCTTTATGTTCTTATGTGTCTGGTGCTAAGAAATCTTGCTTACATTTATTTTATATTTTTATTAGCCTTTTTTAACTACTCTGAGATCCTTTGTGTGGTGCTCTTCCCACCCTCTTAGTCCAGTCAAACAAATCTGAGAGACAGACCCTGTGCTAATGGGCTTGAATATAAAAATAAGCTGTGGGAGAGACTACAGGAGTCTGGAGCAGTGACTTGCTCTTGCTCATACAAGCACAGAGAGCTAGTGAGGAACAACTTTATCTATCTGTGGTGAATTCTTGACCTTGTTAAAATCAATGGTATAACTACCCTTGGCTCCCAAAAAGTTAGCTCTTCACCCTTTGTAATGAAAATTCTATAGACATTAGTTACTGTATTCTGAATTATGATATATATTAGAATAGGCTAGTCCAGGCTAGAAAAGTAATTAAAGAGTACTCTTTCCAATTAATGGAAGCCTATTTACCTTACCTTCAGAAACTCTGAACTGCTTCCTTCACTGTGTGTGATACTTATCACAAGCTGCTTTGGTGATTATCCAATAAGGGGCTGCAGCTCTGAGCTCACAGAGAGCTCTGAGAACCCAGGGGAGGAACAGACAGCCCTTAAGAGACAGTGTGCATCTAGCAAGCACAGTTTTAAAATTAGTTCATCCTTTTTTTTTTCACATATATAAATTCCAGCCCTGCATGTTAATGCTCTAAGTCTCACTCCGTCTAAATTTTCTACCTACATAAGTTAACTTCAGCATGGAAAACCCTTGGGGAATATAGCAGTGCCTGTGAAAGGGGGACCTGGATATTCTTGATTATGAGATGTATATCTCAAATAGAGTAGGAATGATTTTAATCCAGATTATGACATTTGTATTCTTTTCAAGTTAGTCTGCATAAGGGAAAACTTATTAACATCTCAAATCTATGGTAGAAAAATTATTTTCCATACTAAGATAAAAATCTTCAGGTTAATTTTAAATATTACATATTTGTTTTTTTCTCGGATTGTTTTTTCTTTATGAGATTTCTCTTGTCCCAGTTCATTTCATGAATAATAATCTTCAGTCTTCAAAAGAACAATAGCACTTGGATTTTCTTCCACATTAACTGGACTACATTTTTTGAACACATGCTAGAGATTTATAGCCACATCCTTGTGAAAACTGAATCAAAGGAGCTTTGCTGATTTACACAGTCTGAAGATTTTTCTCTGTGTTCTAGGCTTTGCTGCTAGCCCTAGATTTCATGCTACAAGAAACCATGAGAGTTTCCATCATCACTGTATAACTGGCTCTGTGCTTCTGAAAGCTGGGAGAAGGAGAAATACAAATGATCTGCAGAATATTAGTACTGGAAATTTGTTTAAATTTAGTAGTACAAAGTGCAAAGTACTTCCCTTAGGAAACAGTAACAAGAATTTCTGTAAGAAAAAAGGGGACTCATTTAAACAGAAGACAAATGCCTGCATCTCAACCATTGCAAACTAATACACAGAGATGTGCCCAAGACATTGGCAACCATGTAGCTGTAAAAAGGCAAATGAAATCCCAGGTAAGACATATCTAGCGGAAATAGAAAATTAATAATGATAATACACATGGCATAAAAAGAATCTCTGTAATAGGTTGTACACTGCATTGTTCATTCTTATTGACTAAAGATTAATTTAAATGGAGGAAAAATGTATATGTGAATCTGCTGGGAAGAAGACAGGGGAGTAATCTGTCTCAGAAAAAGAGATGGAAAGATGTCAATAAGAGAAGCCAGCCTCTGCCCTCCTGCCTGAGGGCTTTATTTCTAGCTTCAAAACCAAAAATGGGAAAAAATACCCCAGACCACCATTCGATGGTTAAACAATGGCTGAGAATTTCATGTAGACCCTAAAAACAATCACTTCCTATATACTCTGAGATTTCACAGCTTGCTTTCTCACAGATGAATTTTAATATATCTGTCAGTCTTCTTTAGATAGGAAAAGTAGGATACAGTATGCAACACTGAAACTATTTCCTATCCGGTCTCCATATGGATACCGTCAGAGTTAACTGCTTCACATAAAAATATTCTTAGTGGGAGCATAACAGCATCCACGTGAGGATCCAGCAGGGCATTAATTCTTCCTAACTGTAGGTGCCTAAGGTGTTTCACATAGAATCCTACTTGTATCCAGAGGGCAATCAGATCTTAGGTGGGTTGGAACACCCTGGGGAGATGTCTCTCTCTTGACTAGGTGGTTAGATTTGGCACCCGGGTTTGGTGTCTCAGACAGTGTCTCTGTAGCATCTGATAGGTGAATCCTTGCCCTTCGTGCAGAATTATTGGTGTGCTGCAAATTCTCATCTCAATGTGAATTGACTTATAGACGAAGATGAAGCCAGAATCAAAGAACAAAATCAATGGTTGCTTTGTCACTGATTTGAATGCAGGAGTATTGGATTTAAATTACATTTCTAGTCAGAATATGGCTTCTTAAAATATATACTTTGCCATGAATCCCTTCCTCTCAGGGCAAGAAAATGGTAGTTAACTCATTCTAAATTTCTTTACTGGTTGCTTCTACATGATTAATTCAAGCCTCTGAGGAAGAATTACTTCCAGGTTAACTTTTCTACCAGCTGGAATCTCTCCTGTCAGGATTATGAAGCTGTCTCCCACACTATTTAAAAATCTCTTTGATGTAACCTGTATCTTGCTCTAGCTGCACAGTAAATATCTGGGAAATTATACTCTCTAGTGGGGAGGGTATCCTGTGGTTAGAAGTATCTTGAGAGTTGGTCCAAGAATTATTATTCTTCCTTTCCTCCAGTCTTGGTGATCTATAGCGTTTACCTCCTGTAGATTCCCCTTTGATTTTCATTCCTTTTGTCTTTGTCCAAGAACTTCACTACCCTATTCTCCATTTTCATATTGTCATCTGCTGGCATTGGAGATGTTTTTCACATACAAAATCATCCCTTCTCTGTCTCTTCCTGTTGCGTCTCTTCTATATAAATTGAACCTGTCTGTACTGATATTCTGGTTATGAGAATCATTTTACAAGGTTTCACTTGCACTCATATATTCCATTATTTAGTGATACTTCTAGTTCTTCTTGCTTGTTTCCCATACAGAATTTCCATTCACATAAAGCCACTTTATGACTTTAGTACTCTTATTATTCATCTCCGATTTCAGATCCTCAACTTCTGTCTTTGTGTGTTAAAAGCACACACTTGATTCTTTGCATAAAGCTTCTCCGTTCAGAGTATTTTAAAGCCCACATAACAAGCCAATTTTGTACCTGAGAAGTTGTCGCTCTCTGTTTCGGTGGAGACCATCTAAACAAAGCAGCCATCTCTCATCACAGAAGATAGCCTAATGCTTTTTGATTCTAAAACCTTTTTCTCTGTGCTGCAGGAGGATACAGTGATCAGTGTCTCATACCTGTCTTAGCTTTTCTTTGTCAATGCTTTGTATTGGAAAGCTCTGTGAAAAAGAATCACCTGGGTTGATTTCACCTTTGTTTTTTTCCCTGTTTCTTTTCCTTGATCTCTGAGGAGGTCTTTCATCTTCCCTAAACAAAATTATAGCTATTCCTTAACTCAGAGATTGCTTATCAGAAAAAAGCCCCTTCCTTCTAAAGGAATAAATAAATAGAACAAAACTAGATGAATATGAGACAAATATTTCACATTGCTGTAGTTATCAATATGCTAATGTCTGTGCTCTGCAGTATTACTGTGGAAATACTGCGGTATTACTGTGGAAACAGTGATGTGGGTTACTAAAAGAAAGATGATCTACTGTCAAATGGCTGCCAAAAAAGAAAGAGGGGTCAATTTTTTTATGAGCCTTCCTATTGAAAAGAACAGCAGAAAACTGAAATCCCAATCTGATTCATATTGCTGCAGATTTTGAAACCTGAGCTCAAAACATCATAACAAAATTGCAGCCCAAACGCTTTGGGAGACATTCTAAGGCTGTGCAGGAGCACTGAAGGGATAACCAGAAATATTATTTGTATTTTAACAGATAAATGTCATTTAGCTGTTTTCCTGTTTTAACAAGGAATTTGAATGATGATTCCTGAGTTTCTCTGAGGTTGGTTCACTTAGCAGCACTCTTTGATATTTGTGAAATGCCAGCTTTCTATGAATATAGGAGTTTGGCAAAGAACGAGAGAACTATTCATTAAAATTCAAAAGTACATAAATGACAAATAAGGAAGTAATTTAGAGGATGTATTTGGCATGTGGGGTGTGGAAACCAACCAAGTAGCCTACTGAAACTTTGACTATATTTGAAGTTATGTATTTAACTCATCCTTCTGATCCCAGGCTAGCTGGAGTCTGCAGAGGAAGTGCTTTCAGTCCTGTGAGAGGCACCAAGTGCGCTTTGTACTGAGGTCAAGTGTTGGCTTGACATGGTGAGGCCAGGGTAAAGGCTGCCTGTGCTCCGTGGGCTTCACAGAAAGTGACAACACTGACACAACCAAAGGACAAGTAGGGTAAATACAGTGATGTACCCAAGAGCTCAAATTTTTTAAAACTATTGTCACATGAGGCCAGGAATAGTTGTTGTCCAACTGATGGCAATTTTTCTCAGGAAGGGACAAAGCACGCTGTGTCTTTCCACAAGGACAAGAAGAGCTTGTTTGTCTCTGCAGTGCACAGAGGTGGCCTGCCTTTGGATACCATCTTGAGCAGGGCAACTTGAGGAGAGATTTTGCCTTGCTTGGGCTAAAAGCCTGGGATACTGAATATTCATTGCTATTTGTACTTGGAATAGAAGAAACCTATACTGGGATCACCTGTACATGTCAACTGCACTGTCAGCAGATAGAAACAGAATGATTTTCACTCAAGCTAATGTTGTCTACGAGACAAAACACATCTCAGAGACGTCAAAGCCTCCTTTGCACGAGCGATTTTCTTTGCATGCCACAATGATTGTGCAGACTGCATTACAGATCTGTGTTGCTGCCTGGAGTTTGCAAACATGCCTTAGCTCCCTTTTCACAGGGAGTTGCTTGCATGGCAAAAAGCTAATGAGTTCAGAGGCAAGGTTTGAAAATATATAGTGCCATGAAAAAATATTGCAGAAGGTCTCAACCCTACTCGCAAAGAAAGAGATATATCAATCTATTACTCCCTCTAATAAGCTCCATGGTACACAATAAAGCAAGGAATTACCTTTGCTAGCTTGTGAGCCATTTTAAGGTGCACAAATGGCACGGTAGCTTCATTGTTCACAATGGTAATTAAGTCACTACATTATCTCATCACAGTGAGTCACTTAACTGGCATCACTGTTGCAAGATGGGAAAATTTACCAAGCTGGAAAATTATGGGTCAGATTAACTCCTAGTGTAGCATTCAGAAGTATTATGCCCTGAATACATTTGGCCCACCCTTTATAAATTAGATTGTGTTTAATGTGCTTTGGAGAGGAGATGAATCAGACCTGCTGTTGGGGGAAAAAAAAGGAAGAAAAAACCTGTCTCATGCTTTTAGTTTGCCCATTCCTTAGGGCAAAAGGCAGTTGAAGTTGTGGAAATAATCCCTTGTTTTTCCAGAAAAGGCCTTCCTGCAGCTTCAGCAGTAGATCACCAAGAGAGTGTATCTTCTGTACCAGGTCATGGGAGTTCAGTGCAGAGTTGTACAGTAGAAAGAGCATGCCTGCAGTCTCTTAAAGACATCAGACTGCTGCAAGTCAGCCATGCACATGGCCCTGAAGGGATATCTACAAGGTACTTAAAGCTATAACATCACACAGAAAGGTCTGAAACAGGAATTGAGTCTAAAATATACAATTACATTTGAAAAGTGTTTTAAAACAGGCTATGAATATCTGTTTTTGAAAAGCCCCTGTGATTGAATTTTTCTTTTGACTGGTAATTTTTTTTTTCTAAAGAAAGGAGGAAAACAGAAACTGTTGGTACTGTAATATTTTTTACTGATGACTCGCATTATCCCTGAGTGACAGCTCCTTAATTCAATTGCAGGAAAATATGGACATCATGCCCAGGTAAACACTCATTAACTTTTCTTGGCAGCCCTTCTTAAATTAAAGGAAAAAAAATGGCACTCCAAGTTGCTGCCAAATTTGGCAGCTCTGATCTTGTCCTGACTCTAATCCCAAGGAGCATTTACCAGGTTTCTTTTCTGAGAACACTTTGCTCAAAGCAAAGTGGATGCCACTGTCTCTGGAGCTCTGGTGGTTTGGAGCTCTGGTGGTCCCCACGGTGGTGGTGATCCCATCTGGGAAGCGAGTGGAGCAAAACCCCTCGGTGGGTGGGGAGTGCTGCTTTCAGATTTTATTTTTGCAGAAAGAGTTAAGCTTTTAAATATGAGGGTTCAGCGGAGGAGAGTCTGAGCCTGTTTAACTTGTTTTTCTCTCTCCCAGCGCTGCCCAAGTTTACAGTCTGTGGCGCTATCTGTAGGGCTTCAGACAGCAATAAAAGGGAGGCAGAGAGGTTCTCTGACAAAAGCCTGAAACCCTGGTATCTCTTTTGTTTTCACCCTAGTCTATGGCCACTGACATTACTCCCTTGCACCATGGATGGGTAATAAGCCCCCTTCTCAGGAATAGAAAAGCTCTTATACATTTTAATGTGACCTTAGACAGTGCTTTTCAGAAATCACAGGCACATCTGACTACACTTGAGGTTGAATTGAGCTAATGGCATTCACCTCATCTTTAGATGCAAAATTGGAAGATAAAAAGACCTTGATGTGAAAAGGAAAGGGGGGTTGTGGGGAG